>MU668618.1:2003-53010 GCA_026770625.1 Nicotiana glauca
CTTTTATGTATGAGTATTGGTTCTAGGCTGAGGTTAGCACCCTATTGCTATCCTTGACCTGGGAGCAGGTTCTCTTGAACCTTTACTCAAATCAGTCCCATTCCCTTAACCCCCTTTTATGTATGAGTATTGGTTCTAGGCTGAGGTTAGCACCCTATTGCTATCCTTGACCTGGGACCAAGTTCTCTTGAACCTTTACTCAATTCAGTCCCATTCCCTTAACCCCCTTTATGTGTTGAGCCTTGACAAGGGTCTGGTGGTGCCCTAATCACCACCCAGACCCTTGTCTGACTTCTAAAAGTCTGCTCTTTTTTATTTGCTTGAATCAAGTAAAGGGTCAGGGGTGTGCCAGTCTTACCCATGGCTGGGTATGACCATCTTTTGCTTTGGTTTCCTCTAATCCCTCACTCTACACTCATTCTTAGTTCTTTAAGTTCTGCCCCCCTATGGTACGCCATGCTTAGGGGACCCTAGAATTCCCTCTGGACTTGGATGCTAAGGGCTGGTAATTCCACACATTGCACTACTCTGTTACCACATTAAATCTTTAGGGTGTAAACATTGCTTGAGCTTCCAGAACGCCCTTGGAACTTTGAAACACTCCAAGAGAAGGCCTTGGAATTCGGAATCCGGATCTGGTGAAACGCATGTTATTAGGTATTAAGATTGAATTAGGCTTCTCGGATCTAGCTGTAGGCTGTAATGTGATTTGTTTACTTTCTTTCGGTTCTGTAACGATCTTGTAAAAGAATTTGGGGAATATTAATGAAAGGGTGTGGGAGGGGTTTATATTACTTGCATAAGTCAATGGGTAGAAATCATGCCTATAGGACTTTAATATTGCATACCATTTAGAAATCATGCCTATAGGACTTTAATATTTTAAATCATCTAGAAACTATGCCTATAGGACTTTAATATTGCAAATCATTTAGAAACCATGCTTATAGGACTTTAATATTTGCATACCATTCAGAAACCATGCCTATAGGACTTCAATATTGCAAATCATCTAGAAACCATGCCTATAGGACTTTAACATTTGCATACCATTCAGAAACCATGCCTATAGGACTTTAACATTTGCATACCATTTAGAAACCATGCCTATAGGACTTCAACATTCGCATATCATTCAGAAACCATGCCTATAGGACTTTAATATTGCATATCATTTAGAAATCATTTCAATAGGACTTTGCATTATAAGCACGATAGTGATCATGCCTATAGGAGACACATAAAATACTAGGCAAACTGTAGGGCAATCGAATATTCACCCCCTCGTTAGTTAAATGACAGTAATGAGTCTTAAGAAAAAATCAAGATATAGATATCATGCCTATAGGAGTTCAAACTCACCTAATATGAGTGATAATTTGTCAGTTAGCCTCAAACGCTTTGTCCAAACCTGTTTGCTTTGGAAACCTGTCCAAGTCCATCTCTTTCAATATTTCTATAGATCTGTGGTATCCGTTAAATTCCAAACTTACATCTTTATTCTGAAACCAACCCCTTAGTTTTCTGTCTACATTTTTACTTTAATGCTTTTCGAAAAATGCCTCTTTACAATTTACTATACTTTTACTTAAACAATTCGGCTAATTTGCAAGCCATCTATGAACTTCTGCAATCTTCAACTTTTCTATTTCAAAACTCTTCTGTACATGCTCTTGTCTCAGATTAGTGTTTTCTGAATCACTTGTTTAAAAAACACCTTAAGTTCGGACAACCGGATCCGAGTTGCCTAATGCAGACTTGTTATCCAACTCTATGTGTTAAACTAATCTGTCCATCATTAATTTTAAAGACCAAATCAGTACTTGCGAGTCATGCTAAACTAATTGCTGTTGTGATTTACAGGGTTTGTATGAGCCTTTGAGTGTTTGATTTGTACCCCACTTATTTGCTATTTGTTTTGATTGACGCCTTAGTATTTTGTCCTTTTAAACTCCATATATACCTCCATCCCCTTCTTCCCTTTAGGATTAGGAGTCCAAATACCCCAGGACTGATAGGTTGGGACGGGTACTAGTATGCAATAAGTAAACGAGACTAATCGCGCTTAAATACCTTAACGGGGTAGGAAGGATAGAATATAGAGATGATGACGGTGCGTTAATATATCGTATGAGAATGATTGCTGGGTATTGCACCAAATGATCCATATTATAGTTAAACCTAGGACCCTCTTTCTTTACTTATCCTTTATTTAAATGTTTTCTTCAAACTAAAACTCTCTTTTACTTGTGCCACTCTTCTTTTAAAATTGTCAACTTGCTTGTATTTCTTATGTGCAAAATTTGCTCGTCTACTCCTACTCTTCTTAAAGTCACAACTAAGCAAGGTCGGGAACCACACTAGTAGATCTTGAGGGGTGCCTAACACCTTCCCCTCGAGATAATCTCAAGCCTTTACCCGAACTCTGGTTTTCTTTCAAGATCTTCTTCTCTTTTCTCGAAAAGTGTCCTAATGCAATATAATCATTAGGTGACGACTCTCCAAAATCCATAACCCAATACCCCAAAAAAGGGGATAAAAGAGTCATTTCATCCATAATGTCGAAACCCGCTTTCCGCCTTAGAAAAATGGGGGCGTCGACATCGAGGAGTCACTCTTAAAGGTTTTTTGGCATCACGTGTCCAAGACATATTCCTTGGATCACACCAGGATATTTCGGCTCCCTCGAGATCTGAGAAAAGAAAAACAGTCCTTGAAGATGATTCTAAAGAAGAGGGTGAGGGCTCTTTGGTAACTAGACCATGAGCCAAGAGACGAATTGTCTCCGATGATGAGATCAATGTCTCTCCTGAACTGCCCCTTTCTGACCCTATCGTAGCTCTAATAGTCATTCCTGACGATGACATTTCTGCCCCCTCTATTACTGTTGATTCTATAAACTAACTTTTTATTAGTGGTTTTAGTAGTGGTCCTTTAGGTCTGGTTTTGGATGAACTTCCCTTGTCTTCCTCTACCATTCTTGTGATCGTTCCTCATTCTCCCTCATTTGTTACTTCCATTCCTTCTTCTACTATTCCTTCTTCAACAATCACTCCTCCCATAATCCATCACACTGAAGTGGACTCCTCAAGTAGGAGTTCCACTATAGGGAGTGTTACCATTGAAATCCCTGCCAATAACAGCCTTCTGAGGAAATCTGGGCAAGCCGACACCTGGCTTGAGCCTTTAATTGGCCGCATTGAAAAAGCAAAACTCGAGAGTCGTAGTAATATGACTCTCTATAAAGACATTGTTCATGCCAGTCTGAAGGTATTCCTTAATCTCTTTTGTTTCTTAAAAGATTTTTTCCTTTAGGAATTTTAACCTTATATACTTTTCATGAATAGATTAATCTCATTGATACCGAGCTTATGAACCGAGTTCCTCTTTTAGAGAAACTGGCTCATGACCTGAAAAAAAACTGCTCATAAAGCTGAAGAAGTTGGTCGTGACTCTCAATTAGAGGCCAACAATTGGAAGGGCCAATATGAGAGTTTACAGATTAAAATGGACATTTTGGAGAAGAGAAAAAGTTCTTTGGAGAAACAAATCCAAACTCTTACCTCTGAATTGACAATAGTAAAGGCCACTGCAGATCAATCTAAGAGAGAAAAATAACTTTTTGTAGAACAATTATCTACGGTTTCTGATGTAAATAAAGCTTTGAAGGCTTTGTTGACTCAGAAAGAAACATAAGCAGAAGGGGTGGCTCAAGAACTTGCTCGAGTACAAGACGAATTACGAGCCTCTACAGACAAAGTTTATGCTTTGGAAAATGCTCACACCTCATTGCAGTCATATCATGATTCTCTTTTGCTTAGGAACGAGGAGCTCAAGAACGAAGTTACGGCCTGGGAGAAGGATTATGAACTTCTCAAGGAATCCTCCAATATTGAAGTGAGTTGGACCTATCTCAAGACCCGCCGTGACACTTTAGTAGAGGTGAGCCAGGAAGATTTTCACCTTGAATCTGAGTTGGCTAAGGTAAATGAAGCCATTGAAAGAGCACAACAGCCACCAGATTTTTCATCTCCTGAAACTAGTCTTCCTTCAGTTGAAAACCCTTTGACTGAGGTTCCTTCAAATGAAACTTCTTTGGTTGAGACTGCTTTGGTTGGAGTTCCCATAGATGAAGTTTCTGTACCTGAAGTCCCCATACTTGCTGTTCCCGAGACTCCTGTGAATGATGAGATCACTGCTAGTGTTGCGCTTCCCTTAAGTTCTTCTGGGCCTATTGCCATTAATCAAACTGAAATTTTGCCCGCAGATGTTACCAGAACCGTAACTGAAGATCAACTCTTAACTGTTGATGGTGCAAGTACAATTGAGCCTGTAAATGATCCTTTTTCAGTTCTTTTACCTTAGAAGGTTTTTTTATTTATTTGTGATTTGAGTTTTACCCTTTTTGCAGGTGCCTCTTTGGAAGGCTATATTCAAAGTTTTTAATTTCCTATGATAACTTTTTGTAATCAAACTCCTGACTTAGGATTTTTTACGACTTCAAGTCAAGCTTTGTATAAAGGGCACTTTTGATTTGATGATCAAGTTTTATAATTGATTTTTAATATTTAAGAAGTTCGTTTTACCAAAATCATATCTGTTCTATTCATGCCTCTTATTTTTGTAGGACTTAAAAAATCTATTGCATTTTTTCTTTCTGAAAATGCTTTCATTATTCTCACGATTAAATAACATGAGTTTTATAAAAGAGGGCCCTTTTATATATTGATACTTGATGTAGAGGACGTCTCAACTTCATAATGGTGTTTTGTACGATAAAAGAAATAGGAACATACATATTTATCTGGAATAACTTGAACGAGTTTTTATTCATGAACTTTGACAAGTTGTAAATCATTCTTTACATGTATTTGAATTACATATATAGCTTTCTCATAACTGTTTTTCTTGTAACAGATTCGTAAAAAAAATAGAACAATAGCTACTGGGTTTTTCCTTATAACCCGTTTTCATATACAACCTTCACTCTAATTAGGAAGGGTTTGAGAGGTGATTCCATTGTTCTCATGGGAAAGAATACTATGATGGAATGTCATGACTCATTTAGCTTTCATAGCTTCCACTCTGCACTTGACTTCTTTTAGGCTTGATTTTACTCCATCTTATTTGCCTTTTATATACATATGTAGTCCCCTAAGTATTTGAATGTTGAAGTATGAAGCCTCGAGCACTTGATAATTTCCTCCATCTGGCCCCTTGCCTGAAAAGGAAATACGGACTCGGGGGTATGATTATAGATAAATACTGCTTTACTCGTGTATGTTTCTATCAGAATTATTGTAACCCTGGGCTTGGAATTTTATTGTATTCCATTTTTGCCTTACAGGTCGTGACTCATCATTTAGTACAGGTAAGCATTTTGCCTATCATCTAAAATCGTTAGCCAAAAAATTGTTAATAATTCAAAAAATAAAATCTAACATAATGATACCTGACCGAGTGTTTTTCCTTAGAAGTAATATCTCTTCAAGTGAACAATATTCCAGTGTGAGGGAAGTATTTTCCCGTCCATTGTCTCCAACTCATATGCTCTTTTCCCTACAATATCATGAATTCTATAGGGCCCTTCCCAAGTTAGACTTAACTTACCAGCGTTAGCATCCTTTGTAGATTGAAAGACCTTTTTAAGCACGAAGTCCCCAATTTTGAAGTATCGCAAATGATCTTTTCTGTTGTAATATCGTTCGATCACTTGCTTTTGTGCGGCCATTCTTATTAACGCAACCTCTCTTCTGCCTTCTAGCAGATCTAAATTTACTCGCATCTCTTTATCAGTAGATTCCTGCGTTGCTTGTGACATTCTCATGCTTGGCTCCCCTATCTCAACTGGGATAAGTGCCTCAACCCCATAAACCAAGGAAAAAGGGGTTTCACCTATGCTTGTTTCTGTGGTTGTGCGATATGCCCATAAGACTCCAGGTAATACTTCAGGCCAGTTACCCTTTGATTCCTCTAATCGTTTCTTTAAATTATTGATGATGACTTTATTTATTGATTCTGCTTGCCCATTCCATACTGGATGATATGGTGTTGATGTTATCCTTTTTATTTGCCAACTTTGAAGGAATTCCGTGACCTGAGCTCCGATAAATTGTGGACCATTTTCACATACAATTTCTTTTGGTACACCAAATCGACAAATGATATTTTGCCAAATAAAATCCTTGACTTCTTTTTTTCGTACCTATTTAAATGCTCCTGCTTCTACCCATTTAATAAAATAGTTAGTGAGTACGAGTAGAAATTTTACATGTCCTTTAGTTTGAGGCAATGGTCCAACTATGTTCATTCCCCATTTCATAAATGGCCACGGTGCAATAACCGGGTGTAACAATTCAGCAGGTCTGTGCATATTATTACCGTATCTCTAGCATTTATCGCACTTAGCTGCGAAGCTCGTTGCTTCTTCCTACATTTTGGGCCAATAATATCTTGCCCTGATCAAAGTTCTTACCAGTGACCTTCCTCCTGCGTGGTTTCCACAATGTCCTTCATGTATTTCCCTCATTACATATTCCGTTTGAGAAGGTCCAAGCATCTTGCTAAGGGACCACCAAACATCTTTCGATAAAGGTTTCCTTGTTTTAAATAGTAATGAGCTGCCTTTTTACGAAGTGCATATGCTTTGGCCTTGTCATCAGGTACGGTACCATACTGTAGAAAAGCTGCAATTTCATTTCTTCAATCCCAAGTTAGATTATTAAAATTTACCTCATTCTTATCAGGTTCGAGAACCGAATGAAATAAATGTATGACTAAGGCATTGGCATCTTTTGTTATATCAGCTGTGGATGGAAGGTTTGCTAAGGCATCTGCTTCGACATTATCATCCCTTGGTATTTGGATAACTTTCCAAGTCTGGAACTGTTTTATCAATTCCCTTACCTTTTCCAAATATTTCTACATCTTTGCTTCCCTAGCTGTGTAAGTCCCCAGCATTTAGTTAACCACGAGTTGAGAATCACTTTTGATCACCACCTGGCTTATCCCAAGTTCTCGTGCCAATTCCAGACCTACAATTACAGCTTCATACTCTGCTTCATTATTAGTTACGGAATGACATTTAATATCTTGCCTAGTAGTTTCTCCCGTGGGTGGTACTAAAACGATTCCTAAGCCTGCACCCTTAATGTTAGACGATCCATCAGTGAATAAAGTCCATACTCCTAGATTTGCTACGTTAAGTACCTGAACTTCTTTTTCGGCTTCATATTGCATTCCTTGGCTAAATTCAACCACGAAATCCGCCAGTACTTGGGATTTTACTACTGTTTTGGGTAGATATGTGACTTCATACTCACTTAATTCTATAGCACATTTAGCTAACCTCCCTGACAACTCATGTTTATGCAGAATATTATGTATGGGGAATGCAGTTACTACAACAATTGGGTGACATCGGAAATATGGTCTCAATTTTCTAGATGTCATGATTAAATCTAATGCTAATTTTTCTAATTGTGGATAACGTGACTCTGCATCTAACAAAGATTTACTAACATAATAAATAAGAGATTGTTTACCTTGTTCTTCTCGAACCAAAACTGCACTTACCGCAACTTCTGAGACTGCAAGGTAGATAAAAGTCTTTCCCCAACCTTAGGTTTTGCTAACAGTGGTGGGTTTTCCAAATATGTCTTCAAGTTCCTAAGTGCTTGTTGACATTCTTCATTCCACTCAAAGTTATCTTTTTTAAGGGCTAAGAAAAACTTGAAATATTTTTCTGATGACTTTGAGATGAATCATCCCAAGGCTGTGATCCTTCTTGTGAGTCTTTGAACTTCTTTTTTGTTTGAAAGTACATCAGGAATTTCTTCAATAGCTTTAATATGAGCTGGGTTCACTTCAATACCACGGTTAGAAACAAGAAAACCTAACAATTTTCCTGATGCCACACCAAATGCACATTTTTTTGGGTTCAATTTCATATTATATTTTCGTTAGATTCTAAATGCTTCTGATAAATATGATAGATGATCCTCTGAATGTTGAGTCTTCACTAACATGTCATCTATATAAACTTCCATGGTCTTACCTAAATGTTCTTGAAACATTTGAGTAACTAACCTCTGATATGTGGCACCAACATTTTTAAGACCAAAGGGCATTACTTTATGACAATAAGTCCCCCTTTCCATTATAAAAGATGTTTTTTCCTCATCTTCTGGATCCATTTTGATTTGGTTATAACCTGAGTATGCATCTAAAAAACTTAATAGTTCATGTCCTGCAGTAGCATCAATTAACTGATCCATATGTGGTAAAGGAAAAGAATCCTTCGGACAGGCTTTATTAAGATCAGTGTAATCCACACATACGCGCCACTTACCATTCTTCTTAGGAACCACAACTGTGTTAGCCAACCAGTTAGAATACTTTACCTCACGAATTGATCCTATTTTGAGCAATTTTTGAAACTCTTCGTGAATCACTTGATTCTTAAAAGCCCTTTGCTTTCGTTTATTTTGCTTGACTGGGGGATATGATGGGTCTTCTCTCAATTTATGAGTCATGATCTCCGGTGGCATCCCTATCATGTCAGAATGGGACCAAGCAAAACAATCTGTGTTAGCTTTTAAAAATTCAATTAACTTACGTTTTACCTCTAGGCTGAGATTTGCTCCTATATAAACTTTCCTCGCGGGCCAGTGTAGAAATAAAGCCACAACCTCTAACTCTCCAATCGTCGTTTTTATGTTCTCGTTTTCCTCTGGTTCTTGAATCGTTTCAGGACTTGAATCCACGTCTATTTTTCCTTCTTCAGCTAAGGTTGAAGCCGCTCCCTCCTTAACTAAATTCTGTAATTGCTATTTGGCTTCGCTTTGAACAGTTGAATCTGCAACGGAATTTATACTCCTAGATGTTTGTTGATCACCTTTGATCTGGCAAATTCCCCATAGTGAGGGAAATTTAATAATTTGATGAAATGTTGACAGTACATCATCCATATCATGGATCCATGGCCTCCAAACAATTATGTTATAAGCCATTTCCAAATCTACCACCTGGAACTTAGTATCTTTGACAACACCTTCTGCAAAGGTGGTAAGGATCGCTTCGCCCTTGGTTATGACATGGGAATTATCAAATCCTGACAAAGTATATGCTTTTGGAACCAACTTGTCCTCAGCTTGCATTTCACGTAACGCTCGTGTCAAGATAATATTTACTGAACTACCTGGATCAATCAGAACACATTTGACATTAGTATCATATACGAGTAATGATATTATCAGTGCGTCGTTATATGGAATCATGAGGACTTCTGCATCTGCGTCGCTGAACGTGATATTATCCTCCTCCAATACGTGTGGTAACCGCTTTCCATGAGTGATCATCATTTTGGATATTTTATTGGCTGCAGTATACGAGACACCATTGATCTCTTCTCCTCCACTTATAACGTTGACTTTCCATTTCGGATAGGGTGGTTTTGGGGGCTCCTATCTATTTTTCATATATGCTTGTTTACCTTTCTCACTGAATAATTCAGTAAGATATCCTTGCTTTAAAAAATAATCCACCTCACTTTGTAGAAATCTGCAATCTGCGGTTTTATGCCCGTGATCATTATGGAATTCACACCAGTGATCAGGGTTTCTTCTACTTGGGTTTGATCTCATCTCCTTCGGCCACCGTACCTTATCTCCCATGCCTCTTAAAACAACCACGAGTTCGGAAGTAGTTACATTAAAATTATAACCACCAAACCTTGCCTTCAAACTCCCATCATCATCTCGCTGTCCACGGGTGCCTCGATCATTGTTGAACCTTAATGAAGAGCCTGATTCCCTATGTCTAGGCTTATGATCGTACCTTTCTTGTTTTGACCTTGAGTCTTTACCCGCGGGCATATACGGATCGTGCCTATTTTTACTGGATCTCCATTCATTATCTACACGCCTTGAACTTGTTTTCTCATCTGTTTTCGGTCGCTAGATAATATCTTCCTCGATCCTCATCTTCGTGCTATACCTGTTGTAGACGTCGTTCCACGTTGTTGCTGGGAATTCCCGAAAGCTTTCTTTGAGTCTCCTCGTGGCTTCTGAACTTTTCTCATTCAGATTACTAGCAAAAGCTATGGCTGCCCAGTTGTTAGGTACTCGTGGTAGCAACATTCCTTCTCGTTGAAATCTATCTACAAATTCCCTCAATAACTCGGAATTCCCTTGCTTGATTTTGAAGATGTCCTCCATCCTCTTCAACTTTTTGAGATCCCGAATGTGCTTTAATAAACAAATCTACTAGCTCGACAAAAGAATTTATGGAATTTTCAGGTAAAAGAGAATACGAGGTTAAAGCTCCTTTGGTGAGTGTTTTACCAAATTTTTTGACGAGGACTGATTCGATTTCTTGCTTAGTCAAGGCATTCCCTTTGACACCTGTGGTAAATGCAGTGACGTGATCTCGTGGGTCTGATGCTCCATTGTACTTTGGAATATCAGGCATTTTAAATTTCTTCGGAATTGAAAGGGAGGGAGCACTTGGCTTCCATGGTTGTTGAGAATATTTGTCTATGTCTACTCCTTTGGTCACGGGCGGTACCCCAAGTATTTTTTCTATGCGTTCATTTTGCTCCTTAAGCTGTTTCAGCAAGGTTAGTACGAGATTTTGAAAATCAGAATTAGCTTGACTACCTGGGTCTCCTTCTTGCATTTCACTAGGAGTTCCTCCACTTCCTGAATTAACTAGTCCAGAACGGGGGTTCTCTAGAGTATTATTGTTTAGAGTTGTGTTGGCAGGGCTACAGGTAACTGGTTAACAAAGTCTTGAAAAGCTTTGCTAACTTGAGAAGCAATTATTTTTTGCAACGCCTCATTCATATCTTCGACATTGTTGAGTTGATCCTGTTCATTTGCCTGAGACCCATCGGGAGTGCCTTCACGAGATCGTCGTGGGGAGCCTCGTGGAGAACCTTGTGGTGAGTCTCGAGGAGAACTTCCTTGAAGTTGTTGGTTTGTCTGAATTTCTGGAAGTCCTGGGGTGTTGTCGTTGTTATTCGACATGATTGATGTGAATCAAGAAAATCAAGTAGAAATAATGTTGATTATCAGATTCCCGGTAACAGAACCAATTTGTTTAACCAAAAAATAATTTTTTAGTCAAATATAAAAAATAGAAGAATCGGGGTACTGATAATCGAAAAATGAATAGAGAAAAGAATTTTCAAATACTCAGATAAGAAAGCTTGCAAATCAAAGTATATTTCAATAATGTCTCTCCTTTTCCATCGACTACATATCTCTCCTTTTATAGGTCTCTTGGAGAATCTTTGTAAACGTACGTTACATCTAAGCCATAATGAGTCTATTATAAGTATTTAATGATATTAAATGATGCGTTACATAATCATTACATTGAATACAAATACTCCTTAACGGCTTCGGTATTTATTTCTCTTGAAAAGATTTATCTATATACTCTTATTCGACCAGGTTCTTTATCCTTTCCGTATCTCGTGCATATTCATGTTTAAATAGAGACGGTACTTCCGAGCCTCTTATCTCGTACCTCCTGTGTGATTACGCATCTCTTTTATCCTCGCACCTAATCTGTGATTCCTTGACCAATTGTGACCTTTTGATAATTACACGTGTCTCGCTTTATCACCTTTCATTTATACACATATATTTCCCCAATATAGTACCCTGTGGTGATGATGAGCATAACAGTAGTTATCGCTACTTTATCACAAAGCTGAAGAAGAAAAGTAACGCAAGGTATCATCGTTCTGTCGGAAACAAGGGAACTTGGAAACAGGACGCCAAGGACAAACCAGTTCACTACAAAAATATGGGAAACACATCTTCAGTGGTTAATATTGGACCCACGACGTGTTTGTCTTACAAGAATAAAATGTTTTACCCTGAAGATCACAAAGACGGACATTGGCTGATGAAGGAGCACGAGCTTTCTAAGATTATTCTTGGCAAGTTCGACGACAACCGTAGAGATTATGTTCTCTGCGCCATCAAGAAATTGAAGCACGTTAACAGCTCATCCGAAACTTCCACAACCACGACCATGCTGAATTTTGATCAGTCGGTGTTGCCTGATATGCACAGCAATTCAGCTCATGTGGTTTACTATGAAGTGCCTTATCACATGACTTATATGTCTCAAACAAATTCGAAGAAGGTGCCCGAAGATGTGCTCGGCTTGGATCCATGGGGTATAATGAACGCGGATGAGTTACATCGGATATTAGAAGATGTATCTGAGTGTTGTACACATGAATGCTGAAGAAGATCAACAACAGATGATGACAAGGTTGTGCTGCAAAGGCTGACCAGCAACTTCTGGTTGTCTTTAAGGGTAGATGTTGTAACCAAACTAAGCATTTAAGCTTTATTAATGCAACCTATATACATAGATATTTTTCAACAAGCTGTATAAATCTTTTCTAATAGATGATTGAGCCTTTTTTAAATGTAATATTATAGCTTATTCGCATTAGTGGAATGACATTAGTTTTTTTAATACGCTCCCAATTGTTTTCCATTAATCTAGTGATCGATCTCTATGAAATGAAAGTGAAGCGTTTCTTTTTGTACCCATTTTTCTTTTTCTCGCGCTGTTCAGTCATAAACTCATGAAAAATTTTGACGTTCTTATGTTTAAATGCTGCGAGCTAGTAAGAAGTACTACATTCATTTAGTGTTTTAATTATGAAAGGCCAACTGCTACTTAGATTTCTGTTGTCCTGTTCCGCTTTAAAGTGTTTTATCGATCGACACTGACAAATGTTAAGGGAGAATAAGAAACAGTGTTCTCATTTCTTAGTTGCTAATTTAAAAAATTCTGCAAATTTACATCACTATCTTTAGATACTCAGAAATCACATAATTCCAGGACACTACATTCTACTTAAAAGGCCTAGCTCTATGATACAGAGCTGATAGAATTACTCTGAGGTTTTTAGGCTAAAGTTTAATCTAGACAAAAGTTTGTAGCTGGAGTAGCACCTGAGTTGAAGGAGCAGCTTATATATACAAGAATTGCAATTTTCACTTTCAAATACCTGGGAATTCCACTCTCTTCTAGAAAGCTTATAAATGCATCAGGTGTTGGACTACAGTGGAAGGGTAAAACTCATTACAAGTGTCTCGTTTGAAATACATACTGGGCAAAGGTCTTCCTACTCCCTAAGAAGATACTAACTATGATGTACAAACTTTTATGGAGTGGTAGCGATGAATTCTCTGAGAGGGAATTGGTTTTTCGGGACAGATTGTGTTTATCAAACTATAATTGACTTCTTCAGGTGGAACAAAGCTTCTTTGGGCAGTGTCGCAAACAAGAACAAATTAACTGTGGATTCAATGACTCGATGCAAATGATGGAGTACTCCAAAGCAAGCTGCAAGTTGGTTAGTTAGAAAGATTTTTGATGCAAAAGGGCCAGACATCTGAATAAGCTCACTGATAAGGTTCATTCAGTATCAAAAAAGCTTATATCTTTTTTATGACCAAACCTGTTTCAGAAAGTTCAATTTTACAACTCGTCCACACCTGTTTTTCTCTTGGCTGCTGGGACGATGAGGTTGCTTGGAAGGTGAATAACAGCAGGCCACGAGCAGGCATTCCACGTAGATTCAACTAGCATGATCATATCTTGCCTAACAAGACCTAGGCAAATGAAATAACAGTTCATCTTTAAGTTTGAACTTTAGTTTATCACTCTGAATGTTCGAATACTAAGCTAATCCCTTCGGATATCGTGGGGACACTTACTGCATAATTATTTTGCTTCCAAAAGGTGGCACGAAAAGGATATTGTAATTCTCTTTGTTCCACGTCACCCCCGGGATGCGGCGTTTCTCCAGACACTAAATAAACGCGGGATATTATGAGCACCGGACTGCCCTTTTTCTATGTCCACTTCTCTATGGTCCTTATTTCACACCTTTTGGGGTGCGACTTTCCCCCGACACTACATGAACACGGGGATATTTTGTGCATCGGACTGGCCTTTTTCTATATCCACTTCTCTATGGTCCTTATATCACACCTTTTGGGATGCGGCGTTTCCCCCGACACTACATGAACGCGGGATATTTTGTGCATCGGACTGCCCTTTTTCTATGTCCACTTCTCTATGGTCGTTATATCACACCTTTTGGGGTGCGGCGTTTCCCCCGACACTACATGAACGCGGGATATTTTGTGCATCGGACTGCCCTTTTTCTATGTCCACTTCCCTATGGTCCTTATACCACACCTTTTGGGGTGCGGCATTTCCCTCGACATTACATGAACGCAGGATATTTTGTGCATCGGACTGCCCTTCTTCTATGTCCACTTTTCTATGGTCCTTATATTGGGGTGCGGCGTTTCCTCCGACACTGCATGAATGCGGGATATTTTGTACATCGGACTGTCCTTTGTCTATGTCCACTTCTCTATGGTCCTTATATCACACCTTTTGGGGTGCGGCGTTTCCCCCGACACTACATGAATGCGAGATATTTTGTGCATCGGATTGCCCTTTTTCTATGTCCACTTCTCTATGGTCCTTATATCACACCTTTTGGGGTGCGGCGTTTCCCCCGACACTACATGAACGCGGGATATTTTGTGCATCGGGCTTCCCTTCTTCTATGTGCACTTCTCTATGGTCCTTATATTGGGGTGCGGCGTTTCCCCCGACACTATATGAACGCGGGATATTTTGTGCATCAGACTGCCCTTTTTCTATGTCCACTTCTCTATGGTCCTTATATCATACCCTTGGGGTGCGGCATTTTCCCATACACTACATGAACGCGGGATATTTTGTGCATCGTACTGCCCTTTTTCTATGTCCACTTCTCTATGGTCCTTATATCACAGCCTTTACGACATTTTCCCAGACACTATATGAACGCCTGATATTTTATACATGAGACTGCCTTTTTCTATGTCCACTTCTCTACGGTCCTTATTAATTCTATTACAAAAGAAAAAGAATTAATAGAACTGAAATCTCTTTTCTACAACTCTGTTTTACATGCACTTACCTACTATCAAGTCTACATATTTACCACATATTTTTTTGCGCGGATTACACAGAACACAAAATTAATGAGATAATGCAAATTCCAATAAAAGATAATGTTGGTCAAAATAACCTCTTACTAATTTTAAAATGGACCAGAAAGATACTCTGAATGAAAATTAACGTAACGCTTAGACCAAGAAGGAAAAGAGAAAAAAAATTAACAACACATGATGCAAGAGTGAAATTGTGAAAGTTTAAACTCTCTTCGTGCTCGTGTTCGCGGTTCAATTTGAGTTGTTTTTAATACATAAAAAAGGAAAATTAAACCATCATATAATATTCCTTTTCTTATTTTTGTTGATTTTTGTTAATAAAAAAGGAAATCTATAATTTGGTTTCTGTTGTTTTATTCATTCTTTTAGTGTTTCTTGGTCTTTCCTATTTTGTCTCTTGTCTTCGCAATATAAGTGTTCATTGTACTAGGCTTTCACAAAAAGGTGCGATTCAACTATAATTTTTTCATATGATATGTTCGTCTACATTGTAAACACTGGATGACAAAAAAAGTCAAATAGGATAATATACTGAGACAATATATCCAAAAAATTTAAATAAAATAAAATGAGTCAGAAAATTAAATACGGCTAACATGGATATCTAGATGCTACTTGGCCAATTAACTCCTTAGTCAACTAACATACTCATACTCTGCTAACATTTAATAGGGAGGTTTATATAAGTTCTGCACGAAGTTCAAATTAAAAACCAAAAAGAGCATTGTCTACTGTAATTTAAGATCAGCTTGCACGTACCTTAACTAATCCGACATGTACGTTACTGAATAGTAATTTTGCTTTCAAAAGGGGGTAGGAAACGGATATTATAATCCTCTATGTTCCACTTCTCTATGGTCCTTGTTAATTCCTATTGCAAAAGAAAAGATATTAATAAAACTGAACTCTCTTATTCTATATCTCAACGTTACAAGTGCGGCTCTTTTAAGCTGCCTAGATACTATTGATATGATTGATTTGGGTTTGTTGGGCCACGGTTTACATGGACTAATAAAAGGAAAAAAAGGAAGTAGCAGATATATGAATGGCTAGACCGTTTTCTAGGCAACACTAATTGGGTGGGAATATTCCCATAGGCTATTGTGACGCACTACCACGTACACAATACTTTTGTCCTTCGTTTGTAAATTGGGTCAAAAATATCCTCGCCGTTAGTAAAATAGGTCAAAAATATCCCTCAACTTAACACAATGGGTCAAAAATGTCCCTTAACTTAACAGCCCTCCACACAAGTCATTTTTATCCTACATGGCATCCACGTGGCTGTGACATGACAGTCACATAAGCGGACAACCCTCTAAACCCGCTCCGACCTATTTTCAAATAATTTTAACTCACAAATCTAGGAATCTTGGTTATTGTATGTAGTTGCAAATTTGGGAGCTCATTGATCTTCCTTACCTTTTTTTTTTTGAAAATTTGGACAGTTTGGACAGTGTTTTATTTACAACATTTTTTTTGGCAGTGTAATGTTACTGCAGTTTTTTTTGTTGAAATACTAGACGTTTTGGACAGTGTTTTATTAACATTTTTTTTTTGAACAACTGGACATTGTAATATTACTGCAGTTTTTTTTTTAAATCTAGACAGTTTGGAAAGTGTTTTATTTACAACAATTTTTCTTTTGCAAAACTGGACAGCTTTGGATAATTAATGTTACTGCATTTTTTTTTTTTTGAAAAACTAGACAGTTTGGACAGTCGTTTATTTATAGCGATTTTTTTGTGTAATGTTACAGCAGATTTTTTTTTTTTTTTGCAAAACTAGAAGTTTTGAACAGTAATGTTATAACAGGTTATTGTTTGGAAATGGGTCGGAGCGGGTTTAGAGGGCTGTCCGCTTATGTGGCTGCCATGTAGGATAAAAATGGCTTATGTGGAGGGCTGTTAAGTTGAGGGACATTTTTGGTCTATTATGTTAATTTGAGGGGCATTTTTGGCCCACTTTACTAATGGCGAGGATATTTTTGACCTAGTTTATAAACGGAGGACAAAAGTGAGTCATATTCCATAGTTTAGGGATAAAATTGGACCTTTTCCGTAAAATCTATTAATAAGCCAGCACATGTCTTCCGCTTTGAAACAATGTGGCTTAGTCACCCTTATTTTCCAAACATAGTAAAACAACATTGGAAGAATAGTACTAGCTATACGACTGTCATTTCCTCCTTCACATAACACGTGGAAGAATGAAATAAATCTACTTTTGGGAATATTTTTAAGAGAAAGAGAACCCAACTATCAAGAATTATGGGGCTCCAAAATATGTAACCCCACATTAAAACCCATTTCCACTAAAATCTACTCCCTCTGTTTCAATTTATGTGAACTCATTTGACTAAGCACGGAGTTTAAGAAAAGAGAGAAGACATTTGAACTTGTGGTGTAAAATGAAATACATATATTTTGTGTGGCTATAAATCATTGCATAAAGGTAAATAGTTTCTAAATAAGGAAAGAGGTCATTTTTTTTTGTACAAACCAAAAAAGAAATAGGTTCACATAAATTGAAACGGAGGGAGTAGAAAATAATCTAATATAAGAATATAACATAATTGTACAAGGGGAAATCAGGAGGTCTAATTTCTTGCTATCAATTCGTTTCGGAAGATCATCTCGAGGCCCCGAGGTCGCGAAGCTGGGACCGAGTTCTCTCCCTCGAGGCTCATTGAGACCTGAATCAAAGAAGACGAAGATCGAGGCTAGAGCAAAACGGGGAATTCCCAAGGCACACGGCTGAGTTTGACAGAGCTGGCCTCCCCGGAGCCTGTATCGAGGCGTCACGTCTAGCCATCACATCCCATGCTTTTACAATTAATATATTGTACTGTGTTATTTTTTCTCTACTATATAAAGGAAATCCTCACCACCTTGTAAGGGGCAGCGGTTGCTCCAACCATTCTATACAAGATCAATAATAACTCTCTCTCTCTCTAACTTACTCACTCGAGGCTACTACTTTCTTTTATTATTTTCATACTTGTTCTCCACTTATCGCTTATCATTTACCATAAAGAGTCTCCTTTAATTATATTCTAACTTTTATCCCCTTCCCGGTCACCCTCTATAGCTCGAGTTCGAGTCCAGGCATCGACCTCGAGGCCTTTCATCGACCAGTCCGTGGTCCGAGTAGCAAGCCCCTCTGTTTGATTAATATCCCGTTTTAGTTTGTATTTTATCGAAGCTCATTGATGATGGAGGTAAAGCGTGTATGTATATGTTGAAAAAAGTCATCCTCCTTCATCTTCAAAAGTTCATACTTATTAGTAAGCATGTCAATTTTGACTACATTACTTGAGTGGTTCCCTCATGTGCAGTTTGGAGAGCTTCCCATATCTCCTTGCCAGACCGACATGCTGAGATGTGGTTGTACTCGTCTAGTCCAATGCCATAAACGAGGATCTTCTTTGCCCTGATGTTTTTAGCGATGGCCTTTCGCTCGACATCATTGTACTCATTTATTGTCTTTGGAACTATAACTGTTCCATTGCCAATGATTTTCATGGTGAAAAGGTCCATCACAGATAATATCCCAGAGCTTTTAACCTTCTGCCATGATAAAATCATGCATTCTTGTTTTCCACCAGCCATAGTATTGGCCATTGAATCTTGGTTGTCTGTAGGTTGATTGTCCTACTTCAAAATTTGGTGGAGCAACTACGATGATCCTTTCTAGGTGTTAAACTTTTATAAAGAACCTGCTCTAATACTAAATTGATGTAAACTAAGGGCTCACCAAACTATATAAAGAACTTGGTTCTCTATCAGTTCACACGATGCACAGTAGTAAAAGAACAAAATGATACTTACGTGGAAAACTCGCAGCTCACGGAATTAAAAGGCAAGATCAACCCTAATAGGATTTCGGCTTCACTAATTGAGCAAACTTTAGATTATACTTATTACGATCTAGGAATTTAAACTCTTAATCACTTGCCTTCTGTAAGGCCCCATGAAAACTTGTACACAAAACCTATAAGCTCGTAGTGCCAAGTTACGGATATGTGTTAGGAGGGTGTAAAAGCCGCGGTTCAGACCCTTTGTACTTATCTAAGCATTTAAAAATCAAGAACCAAAGTTCTCCACAAAAGTGCTATTATGCGGTCGCATCAAGTATGCAGACCGTATTTCTGCTGCAGATTGAGTCAGTAGTTTGGTTAAAATTATAGTCAAAATGTGGTTCATTATGCGATTGCATAACTGATATGCGGACAGCTTTTCTATCGCAAAATGAGTCCATGTTCCAGTCAAATTTGAGGTAAAAAAATGCGGTGCATTATGCGACCGCAAATCGGCTATGCGGACTGCATTTCCGCCCCAAACCCAAACAGTAGGATCAGGTTTTTGGAGCACTTTTGCGGTCCATTCTGCGGACTGCATTTCATCTTTGCGATCGCAAATGCGATCTCATACCTGACTCGGGGCTCCATTTATCTTATTTTGAAACACGATCCCCTGTCGATATATTTGGTGTTATAGCTCATTTTGAGCAAGTTCCTGAGCATTTCTAGAGTGAGAGAGAGGGGTCTTAGAGAGGGAAAGTTCTCCCCATCAAATTACTCCATAGAATCTTGCTAAATCCTTGAAGATAATCAAGTGAGGGATTCAAATCTTCATCCCAAGAAGTAAGGCTTCATCACCTCAGTTATTATTTCTACAACTAAGCTATAAGGGGTCATTAGTGAGGTAATTCATGGATATAAGAATTAATTCCTTAATTCCTTGCATGTATATCACAACTTAGGGTATTGGGAGCTAGTAAACCAAAAAGGAAGCAATTGGGGTATAAAAAGACAGAAATTTCGCTCAAAAAGGGGCCTAATATCATAATGTACCTTTATTTGATATTATCCTCGAACCAAGCTAGAATCTCAACCTCGTCTCTAATTCTTGAATTAATTTGTAATTCTTACATAATAGATAGAAGCGATAACAGTTCCGGAAATTTGTAAAGAATAAGAAAAGCTATATTGAGGTATGTAGGGATAAAACCCCCTTTTATTAAAAATTGAGCTCCATTGGTGTTTACGAAAGTGTGGTAAGATTTGAGTTGGTTAATGTATTGACTGTTATTGCGCATTAATTGATTTGCAAATGTCTACACATATACATGAAGGATGTGCCTCAATGTGACGTAATGTACCATTCTTGATAATTATAGAAGTATGAAGAATACCATTATGTGTTGAAATGCTTAGTCTATAAGGCAAGATTGAAACTGAGAATTATTCATGCTATATATGTGCTCACTTACCTATGCATGCAGCTTCAATTACTTTTGTATATGCCTATGATCACAACTTGCAAGATGAATATTGAAAATGGGAAACGATGTGATAATGGTGGCCCTAAGTGCCAACGAATTGACGTGATACATATGAAATAAAGATTCAGTTGTGATGACTAATGAGAAAGGAACAACGCCTAGATAAGGCGGCCTAGCCGATCTGGTCGTGATCGTACACCATGCCGCACACATGGTTGTAATGTGCTGGTGTTGAATTTCAGATAAGGGAAATGAAATGGTGTTTGAGATATATGCCTCCAATGAGGCAACCTAACCGACCCGGTCATGATCGGACTCCACTCAAGATAGTGGTGTTATCGAGAACAGTGATGAGCGTATGAAAGAAATACCCCCAAACTAAGTTATGGAAATTACGTGAAAGATTGTATGATTTACATATTTGATTCACTCATGGAATTTTCTTGTACTTGCTTAATAGTTCTTTCTAGTAAAATGGTGTTTAGCTATACATACTAGCACTATTCCATGGTATTAACTCCCCTTTTTCCGGGGGCACTACATTTTTAAATAAATGTAGGTGGCTCCATAGCGGATAGTGCCGATCGTGCGTAGCGAAGAATCCTCCTTCTCAAAGATCTTGGTGAGCCCCTTTCTCCTTCAAGGGGCTATATTGAACATCTTCTTATTTTGGACTTTCACTTTTGAGGTATAGCCGGGGCCTTGTTGCCGGCGTTGTCACATTTATATTTTGTATCCTTAGAGGCTCCGTAGACATATATGTGGTTCATGTGCAGGGGTCGAATGGATGTTCTATCCATGTTGTAAATCTAATCTTATGTTGCCTATGAATTGTAACCTTATGGGAATTCCGGAAACTAACTTAAACTACAGATTTAACTTGTCATATGGAATGAACTATCCTTGTTGAATATACTACCTTTCCTTGCCTAAATAAAAAAGGGAAACACGGTTATCTTATTAATGAAGAAAGGGGTAGGAGGTGTGTGTTAAGGCTTGCTTGGTTGGGTTCACCCGATCGAGCGCCGGTCGCACCTCCCAAGGTTGAGGCTTGACAAACTTGTTATCAGAGCCCAAGGTTTAAAAGTGTCCTAGGATGTCTCAGAGCCGTGTCTGATAGAGTCCTTCTTATCAGTGTGTAGTCAACCACATATATAATCTGGTTTGGATTGCAGACACCAATGCCGAGGCACTTAGCCTTGAAGTTGTACCAGTTGTGAATGAGTTCCCGGATGTCTTTCCAGATGAGCTCCCTGGGATTCCACCAGACAGGGAGATTGATTTTGGGATCGATATGATGCCAGGCATGCAGCCTATATCAATTCAACCTTACAGAATGGCACCAATAGAATTGAAGGAGCTAAAGGAGAAATTTAAGGATTTGTTAGAGAAGGTTTTCATCCGGCCGAGTGTGTTGCCATGGGGTGCACCGGTCTTGTTTGTAAGAAAGGAAGATGGATCGCTGCAAATGTGTATTGACTACCAGCAACTCAACAAAGTCACAATCAAAAATAAATAACCTTTGCCAAGAATAGATGACTTGTTTGATCAATTGCAAGGTGCTACGTGTTTCTCAAAGATTTATTTGTGGTCCGGGTATCATCAATTGAAAATAAGGGAGCGGGATATTCCAAAAATATCTTTCAGAACTCGGTATAGGCACTTTGAATTTATGGTGATGTCTTTTGGGTTAACAAATGCCCCGGCAGCTTTCATGGATCTTATGAATCAAGTCTTCAAGCCCTTTCTAGAGTCCATTGTGATAGTGTTCATGATGACATTCTGGTATATTCCCAAAGTCGGGAGGACCATGCTGACCATCTCAAGGCAGTTTTGCAGACTCTTCATCAATATCAATTGTATGAAAGTTCTCAAAATGTGAATTTTGGCTTGGATTTGTCGCGTTCTTGGGCCATCTCGTCTCCAGGGAAGGAACTATAGTAGATCCTCAAAAGATTGCAGCAGTGAAGAATTGGCCTAGACCTACCGCTCCTACTGAGATTCTCAGTTTCTTAGGTCTGGCCGGGCACTATAGGAGGTTTGTGGAGGGGTTTTTGCTCTTGCCTCTCCATTGACTAAATTGGCACAGAAAGCAGTTAGATTCCAATGGTCCGATGCTTGTGAAAAGAGTTTCCAAGAATTGAAATCAAGGTTGACAACAGCACCGGTACTAGCCCTGCCAGAAGGTACAGAGGGATTTGTGGTGTATTGCGATGCTTCAAAAATTGGGCTCGGCTGCGTGTTGATGCAACATGGCAAGGTTATAGCCTATGCTTCCAGGCAACTCAAGAACCACGAGAAGAACTATCCAACCCACGACCTAGAGCTTGCGACAGTGGTGTTTGCGCTAAAGATTTGGCGGCATTATTTCTATGGGGTCCATATGGATGTATTTATGGATCATAAGAGCCTTCAATATATTTTCAAGAAGAAAGAGTTGAATCTGAGGCATAGAAGATGGCTAGAGTTACTCAAGGACTATGACATTGATATTCTCTATCACCCAGGAAAATCTAATGCTATGGCAGATGCGCTTAGTCGAAAATCTATGGGGAGTTTGGCTCATTTGGGGTCATGTCAAAGGCCGATAGCCAGGGAGGTTTACCAGTTGGCCAGTTTGGGAGTTCGCCTTGCGGACCCTAGTGAAGGAGGGGTAATTATACAGAGTAGGGCCGAATCATCGCTTGTAGCGTAGGTGAAGGAAAAGCAATTCAATGATCCATTGTTAGTACAATTGAAAGAGGGGATTCAAAAATACAAGACCATAACTTTTTCTTTTGGCATGAATGATGGTACTCTATGATACCAAGACCGCCGATGTGTTCCTGATATCGACGGTCTTCGGGAAAGGATCTTGGCAGAAGCTCACACCATGCACCCAGGCTCTACGAAAATGTATCATGATCTCAAGGAAATTTATTGGTGGAACAACATGAAGAGGGATGTGACGGATTTTGTGGCAAAATGTCCTAATTGCCAACAAGTGAAGGCCGAACATCAAAGGCCCGGTGGATTGGCTCAAAGCATGTAAATTCCAATGTGGAAATGGGAGATGATCAATATAGATTTTGTGGTAAGGCTGCCGCGTAATCCGTGTAAGTTCGACTCGGTTTGGGTGATCGTGGACCGACTCACGAAATCAGCGCACTTCTTACCAGTTAAATCTACCGACATAGAGGAACGGTATGCTCAGTTGTACATTAAGGAAATAGTCGAGTTACATAGCACTCCAGTCTCAATCATTTCAGATCGAGGGGCTCAGTTCACAGCCAACTTTTGGAGGAAGTTTCAGCAAGGTTTGGGTACGTAGGTAAATCTTAGCACAGGTTTTCATCCTCAAACCGATGGGCAAGCAGAACAGACTATTCAGATGCTTGAAGATATATTGCGTGTTTGTACTATTGATTTCAAGGGTAGTTGAGATGACTATTTGCCACTTATAGAATTTGCTTACAACAACTACCATACCAGTATCCAGATGGCACCATTCAAAGCATTGTATGGTAGGAGATGTAGGTCTCCCATTGGGTGGTTCGATGTTGGAGAAGCAGAATTGATAGGGCCGGACCTCATGCATCAGTCCATAGAGAAAGTAAAGGTTATTAAACAAAGGTCTAAAACTGCTCAAAATTGCCAAAAGTCTTACTCGGATGTTCGTCGCAGGGATTTGGAGTTCAAGGAAGGCGATTGGGTATTTTTGAAAGTTTCCCCTATGAAGGGTATCATGCGATTTGGAAAGAAGGGAAAATTAAGTCCGAGGTATGTCGGACCATACAAAATCATTCAAAGGATTGATCAGGTGGCATACAAACTCGAGCTACCACCCGAGATGTCATTAGGTCACCCGGTCTTTCATGTGTCTATGTTGAGGAAGGTAGTGGGAGATCCTTCCACCATTGTGCCAATTGAGACCATTGAGGTTAATGAAGAGCTATTGTATGAAGAAGTTCCAGTTGCCATTCTTGATAGGCAGGTCTGAAAATTGAGGAATAAGGAAATTGCATCCGTGAAAGTATTATGGCAGAACCAGCAAGCTGAGGAAGCTACTTGGGAAGCCGAGGATGAAATGAAAAAGAAGTATCCACACTTGTTTGAATAGTCATGTAACAGCTTTAATGCATTTAGCTCCCACGAAATCTTATCTTTTGGCTTGATCTATGTAAAATCGTCCCCTTTCTTTTGGTAATGTGATTGCGTATACGACCTTGGTTGATGCTGTACTAGATATATTATGTTTGTGAAATACGTTTGTGTTGTTAGGATGTGATTCTAGGGCTCTCTATCAGGTGGATAGGCCTAGATACAAAGGAAACTCTGGCAAAATTTTTGAAAATTTAGGGAGTTAGCTAAATTTTGGGACTAGCAATATGTTTCAGGCTATAAAGAACAGAAGATTGCACTAAGACTGTTAGTAAGTGAACCTTGATCCTCATTTAAGGATGAATGATCTTAAGTGGGGGAGGATGTAAGGCCTTATGAAAACATGTACCCAAAACCTAAAAGCTCGTAGTGCCAAGTTACGGATATTTGTTAGGAGGGTGTAAAAGCCGCAGTTCGGACCCTTTGTACTGATCTAAGCATTGAAAAATCAAGAACCAAAGTTCTCAAGAAAAGTGCTATTTTGTGGTCCAGAATGCGGTCACAAATCAAGAATGCGGACCGCATTTCTGCCGCAAATTGAGTAATTGGTTTGGTTAAAATTGTGGTCAAAATGCGGCCCATTATGCGATCGCATAATTGATATGCGGACTACATTTCTATCGCAAAATGAGTCCATGTACTATTCAAATTTGAGGTCAAAAAATGCATTGCATTATGTGACCACAAATTGGGTATGCGGACAACATTTCCGTCGCAAACCCAAATAGTTGGATCGGGTTTTTGGAGCACTTTTGCGGTCTATTCTAGGGACCGCATTTCATCTTTGCGATTACAAATGCTATCGCATACCTGACTCGGGGCTCCAATTTTCTAATTTTTAAACCCAACCCCCCTGTCGATATATTTGGTGTTATAGCTTATTTTGAGCACGTTCCTGAGTATTTCTAGAGTGGGAGAGAGGGGTCTTAGAGAGGAAAAGTTCTCCCCATCAAATTACTCCATAGAATCTTGCTAAATCCTTGAAGATAATAAAGTGAGGGCTTCTAATCCTCATCCCAAGAGGTAAGGCTTCATCACCTCAGTTATTATTTCTACAACTAAGCTATAAGGGGTCATTAGTGAGGTAATTCATGGATATAAGAATTAATTCCTTAATTCCTTGCATGCATATAAAAACATAGGGTATTGGGAGTTAGTAAACTAAAAGGGATAAATTGGGGTATAAAAGGAAAGAAATTTCTCTCAAAAAGGGGCCTAAGATCATAATGCACCTTTAATATTTAATATTATGCTCGAACCAAGCTAGAATCTCAACCTCGTCTCTAATTCTCAGATTAATTTATAATTATTACATAATAGATAGAAGCGATAACAGTTCCGGAAATTTGTAAAGAGTAAGAAAAGCTATATTGAGATATGTAGGGATAAAACCCCCTTTTATTAAAAATTGAGCTCCATTGGTATTTACGAAAGTGTGGTAAGATTTGAGTTGGTTAATGTATTGATTGTTATTACGCATTAATTGATTTGCAATTGTCTACACATATACATGAAGGATGTGCCTCAATGTGACGTAATGTACCATTCTTGATAATTATAGAAGTATGAAGAATACCATTATGTGTTGAAATGCTTAGGTTATAAGGCAAGATTGAAACTGAGAACTATTCATGCTATATATGTGCTCACTTACCTATGCATGCAGCTTCAATTACTTTTGTATATGCCTATGATCACAACTTGCAAGATGAATATTGAAAATGGGAAACGATGTGATAATGGTGGCCCTAAGTTCCAACGAATTGATATGATACATGTGAAATAAAGATTCAATTGTGATGACTAATGAGAAAGGAACAACGCCTAGATAAGGCGGCCTAGCCGATCTAGTCGTGATCAGATACCATGCCGTACACATGGTGGTAATATGCTGATGTTGAATTTTGGATAAGGGAAATGAAATGGTGGTTGAGATATATGCCTCCAATGAGACAACCAAGTCGATCGGGTCGTGATTGGACTCCGTTCAAGATAGCGGTGGTATCGAGAACAGTGATGAGCGTATGAAAGAAATACCCCAAACTAAGTTATAGAAATTACGTGAAAGATTGTATGATTTACATATTTGATTCACTCATGGAATTTGCTTGTATTTACTTGATAGTTCTTTCTAGTAAAATGGTGTTTAGTTATACATACTAGTACTATTCTATGGTACTAACACCCCTTTTGCCCGGGGCGCTATATTTTTAAATGAATGTAGGTGGCTCCATAGCGGATAGTGTCGATCATGTGTAGCGGAGCATCCTCCTTCTCAAATATCTTGGTGAGCCCCTTTCTCCTTCAATGGGCTATATCGCACATCTTCTTATTTTGGACTTTCACTTTTGAGGTATAGCCGGGGCCTTGTTGCCGGCGTTGTCACATTTATCTTTTCTATCCTTAGAGGCTCCGTAGATATATATGTGGGCCAAGTATGGGGGTTGAATGGATGTGTTATCCAAGTTGTAATTCTAATCTTATGTTGCCTATGAATTGTAAACTTATGGGAATTCCGGAAACTAATTTAAACTACAGATTTAGGTTGTAATATGGAACGAACTATCATTGTTTAATTTACTACCTTTCCTTGCCTAAATAAAAAGGGAAACATGGTTATCTTATTAATGAAGAATGGGGTAGGAGGTGTGTGTTAAGGCTTGCTTGGTTGGTTTCACTCGATCGAGCGCCGGTCGCGCCTCCCAAGATTGGGACGTGACACCTTCTTACAATAACTATATTGTGTGCCTTGCAGTAATAACTCTATTACAAAGCTACACACTTGATTAACTCTAATCAAAACAACCACAATGATAATGGTTTAAAAGATGTCCTATGAATGTTTATGAAATTTTGTATAGGAATTACAATTTAATAATACAAGACAAAGACACAACAATCCTAAAGGACAAATGACATAATCGATGCTGAATCCAGTCCTTTGTTTTGTTGCTGCTTTGTTCCTCAATGCCTTAGAGGAAATAAGGGCGGCTGCACACTTGAGAGAATTAGAACTTTAGGTTTTTTTAAGTGTTAAGTCAAATCCCTTGCCTCATGTTGATAATATATGTGTGAGGTCATCAAAGATGATGCAAAGGAGTGTCTGGTACACTGCGCACTTCAATAGGGCTATTGTACTGTTGCAAGTACAGTGCGACAGCTTTAACAACTGTAGAGTTGATTTCTACTATGATCGGAGGAATTGATCCCTATCTGTTCCCTTTGTTTTTTCCTTATTTGATTGCATTGAGAATTAAACCAAACATCTGACTAGTTACTATGACACAAAGGAACTTATTGTATCAGTTTCTTACCTAGTTCTCTCATGAAGTTTGTCAAATCATCAAAACAAAAGACACATAACTTATCACTATATACTCCATTAAACTTGGCACTGGTGAAACAAAGCACTATTTTCTTGAAAAGCAAGACTACCCCCATTATAGAAATCCAATACTAATGCCATTATATAGTTTATTATGATCTTTTATGGCAGAATGGAAGTTTGCTAATCTTTCTTGTTGAATAAAAATCCTCAAAAGAACATGTATTTTCTTTGGATGGACAATAGCTTCTTTTGATAGTTGGTTACGTAGAGAGTAAGAGAGACAAAAACATATGACCCAAAAAGATAGTCATTCAAGACTAAAGAATAAAATCAGACCACTTACACATTAATGAAGCACCTACACAAGATTCTCATCTAGATAACAAAACACAACTGTCCAAAAGTTTGATATCCTGAGGATATATCTTCAATCGTTGGCACTATATTGGGAAAAATTTAGTTTACATATAAAGATGACGTGTCATGACACGTAGATCGGTCAAAGAATTATGATTGGCAATGAGGTGCGAGTTGCAACAGATATGAGCAGAGACATGGAAAGAGGCACGAGCAATAATTCAAAAGATTCAGCGCCCGTACCTATTGAAGTCCAAGAATAAAGAGAATGAACAGTACAAAGGAGTACAGATATGGTATTTAATGAGCCTTTGTTACCAAAAACGTTAGAGAATCTGTATTAAATACAATGATTATGTAACATAGCATTTAATGCCTTTAATTGTCTATAATGACCTTATTATGAAAAAGGGAAAACGTATATCTCCAAAATAGCTATAAAAGGGAGAGAATGGATCAATTGTAAGGACAAGCAATATCAACTGAATATATTGAATTGCTCTATTTTCTATTATATATTCTATTACTCTCAAAATCAATTACATTTATTCATTTCTGATTATCAGTAGCCCGTGTTCTTCTTAAAATAAAGCTTTGGCTGAAATTCTATGTTTTGATTTAACAAATTGGCTTCGTTACCGGGAATCTGATAATCTATTCTTTTTAGATTAACTTTCCTTGTTGCATCAATCATGTCGAACAATAATGACAACACTCAAAGAAATCAAGAAAACCAACAACTTCAAGGGAATCAACAAGATTATCATACTCATGTTCTTTCTCCAAAGAGCTCTCCTCGACAGTCTCGAGAAGGCACTCCTGATGGATCTCATGCACATAGAAACACTTAATTTGAAAATGTTAAAGCTATCGATGAAACTTTGCAAAAATTAATTGTTGCACAGGTTAATAAAGCTCTTGAAGCTTTTGCTAGTCAATTACCTGCCGCACCACTCACACCCACTCCAAAAAACAACACTTTGGAGAATTCTCGTTCTAGGCTTGTTAATTTAGGAAGTGGTAGAACCCCCCCCCCCCCGAATCACAAGAAGGAGTACCAAGTAACTTAGTTAATTCTGATCTACAAAATTTAGTACTAATATTGAAGAAATAGCTTAAGGAGCAAAATGACCGCATTGAGCAAATACCCAGGGTGCCACCCATAATCAAAGGGATGGATATGGATAAATATTTGCAACAACCCTGGAAGCCAAGTGCTGCTTCCCTCCCAAATCCAAAGAAATTCAAAAATACCTGATATTCCAAAATATGATGGAACAACTGATCCACGAGACCACGTGACTTCATTCACAACGGCCGTCAAAGGTAATGACTTGACCAAACAGGAGATTGAATCTGTATTGGTCAAGAAATTCGGTGAAACACCCACTAAGGTTGAATTAACATGGTATTTTCTTTTACCCAAATATTCTATAAATTCTTTTGCTGAGCTTGCAGATTATTTTACTAAAGCACACTCGGGAGCTCAGAAAGTCGAAAAAAGAATGGAGGATATTTTCAAAATCAAGCAACAGAATTGCTCAGAGAATTCGTAGAAAGATTCCAACATGAAAGAATGACATTACCGCGCGTACCTGACAACTGGGCAGCTATAGCATTCATAAGTAACTTGAATTAAAAGAGCTCAGAAGCTACGAGGCGATTCAAGGAGAGTCTTCATGAATTCCCAGCGACGAAATGGAATGATGTTTATAACAGGTATAGTACGAAACTGATGATTGAAGAAGATATTATTTCACGGCATCAAAAAGAAGAAAATATAAGTTCGAGACGGGCGTAAACCAAAAAGAGGTCCGATAAAACAGGTAGGAACCATATATGGGACCTATGGGAAAAGACTCACGGTCAAAACAGGTTAATCAGAGGTACGATCACAGACCGAGGAATAGAGAGTGGGGCTCGTCATCAAGATTTGGGAATGATCGAAGCACACGTGAGTTACGAGATGATGATAGAAACTTAAAGGCGAGGTTTGGCAGTTATAATTTCAATGTAAGCACTTCGAACTCGTGGTCGAATCCAAACAGGTGAAACCCTAATCATTGGTGTAAATTTCATAATGATCACGGGCATAAAATGGCAGACTGTAGGTTTTTGCAAAGAGAAGTTGATCATTTGTTAAAATAGGGGTATCTCACCGAGTTATTCAGTGAGAAAGGTAAACAAGCATACATAAAGAATAGGCAGGAGCCCCCTAAACCACCTTCACCCAAAAGAACCGTCAATGTTATCAGCGAAGGAGAAGAAATCAATGGTGTGACGTATACAACAGCCAATAAGGTTTCCAAAGTAACGATTACCTACGAGAAGCAGTTGCGGCATGTTTTAGAAGAAGAAAATATTACGTTCGATGATGCGGAGGCGGATGCACTCCACATAACGATGCACTGGTAATATCTTTACTTATACATGACACTAATGTGAAATGAGTTTTGATTGATCCAGGTAGTTCCGTGAATATTATTTTGCTACGAGTATTACATGAGATGCAAGCTGAAGATAAATTGGTACCAAACGCACATACTTTGTCAGGATTCGACAATTCCAGTGTTGTAACGAAAGGGGAAGTGATGCTTACTACATTCGCATAAGAAGTTATCAAGGATACAAAGTTTCAGGTAGTGGAGATGTATATGGATTACAACATCATTCTTAGGAGGCCATGGATCCACGATATGGATGCAGTTCCATCAACCTTGCATCAAGTCATCAAATTTCCAGCACCATGGGGAATATGTCAAATCTGTAGAGACCAACAGACATCCAGGAGCATCCACTTCGTGGCAGATTCAAATACTAGAAATGAAGAAAAATAGCAAACACAGAACCCAGTTGAGGATACCTCAACTGAACAATGGTGCACAGATGTGGATTCAAGGCCCGATTCCATTCAAGAACCAGAAGAGAATGAAAATATCAAAACAAAGATAGAAGAGCTGGAGGCTGTAGTATTGTTTATACACTGGCCCAAAAAGAAAGTTTACATAGGAACCAATCTCAGCCCGGATATGAAACATAAGTTGATTGAAATTTTAAAAGCTAGCGCGGATTGTTTTGCTTGGTCCCATTCTAATATGACAGAAATACCATCGGAGGTAATGACTCACAAATTACATGAAGACCCATCTTATCCACCTATCAAAAAAAAAGAAGAGAAAACAAGAAACTTTCAAAAATCAGGTGATTCAAGATGATGTCCAAAAATTATTAAAGAATGGATATATCCGCGAGGTAAAGTATCCGAATTGGTTAGCCGGCACTATTGTGGTACCTAAAAAGAATAGTAAATGGCGACTTTGTGTAGACTATACAGATCTTAACAAAGCTTCTCCTAAAGATTCTTCCCCATTACCCCATATAGATCAACTAATTGATTCTACTGCAGGGCATGAGTTACTATGTTTTTTAGATGCATACTCAGGATACAACCAAATCAAGATGGATCTCGCAGATAAAGAAAAAACTTCATTTATAACAGACGTGGGGACTTACTGTTATAAAGTAATGCCTTTTGTTCTAAAAAATGCAGGTGCAACATATCAACGACTGGTAACCAAAATGTTTTAAGAACATTTGGGAAAAACTATGGAGGTTTATATAGACGATATGCTCGTTAAAACACAGAATTCAGGAGATCATATATCACATTTGTCTGTACCATTTAAAATTTTGCGAAAATTTAATATGAAATTAAATCCTGAAAAATATGCATTCGGTGTTGCATCAGGTAAGTTTTTGGGTTTTCTTGTTTCTAACCGTGGTATCGAAGTAAATCCCGCACAGATTAAGGCCATAGAAGAAATTCCTGACGTACTTACAAGTAAAAAAGAAGTGCAAAGGTTGACGGGAAGAATTGCAGCCTTGGGGAGATTTATTTCTAAATCATCAGAAAAGTGCTTTAAATTCTTTTTAGCTCTTAAAAATCAAGATCATTTTGAATGGAAGGAGGAATGTCAATAGGCACTCAAAAATTTGAAAACATATTTATCAAATCCACCGTTGCTCGCAAAACCAAAGGTTGGGGAAAGATTGCTCATCTATCTTGCTATCTCAGAAGTAGCGGTAAGTGCAGTTTTAGTCCGTGAGGACCAAGGTAAACAATCCCCGAGCTATTATGTCAGCAAATCTTTATTAGATGCGGAGATGCGGTATCCTCAATTGGAAAAGCTTGCACTTGTATTAATCGTGACATCTAGAAAATTAAGACCTTATTTTCAATGTCATCCCATTGCTGTAGTAACTGCTTATCCATTACGCAATATATTACATAAGCATGAATTATCTGGAAGGCTAGCCAAGTGGGCTATAGAATTAAGCGATATGATATCACATATCAACCTAGAACTGTTATAAAGTCACGGGTGTTAGCAGATTTCGTGGCTGATTTTAGCCAAGGAATGCAATTAGAAGCGGAAGAAGAATTGCAGGTGTTCAATGGAACTAATTCAGGAACTTGGACCTTATTTATTGATGGTTCATCTAATGTAAAAGGTGCAGGTTTAGGGATTGTTTTGGTACCACCTACGGGTGAAACCATTCCACAAGCTATTAAATGTCATTCTATAACTAACAGTGAGGCAGAGTATGAAGCTATGATTGCAGGTTTAGAACTGGCATGAGAACTTGGCATAAATCAGATTATAATCAAAAGTGATTCTCAGCTTGTAGTTAATCAAATGCGGGGGACTTATACGGCCAAGGAAGCAAGGATGCAGCAGTACTTAGAAAAGGTATGTGACTTGATAAAAAAAATTCAAACGTGGAAAGTTATGCAAATACCAAGGGATGAAAATGCTGAAGCGGATGCCCTAGATAATCTCGCATCTATGGTAGATATGGAAAATGATGCAAATGCTTCAGTTATTCATTTATTTCATTCAGTTCTCGACCCCGGTAAGAATAAGATAAATTTTAATAATTTAACTTGGGTATGGAGGAATGAGATTGTTGCTTTTTTGCAATATCGTATCGTCCCTGAAGATAAGAAAAAAGCTCATGTGCTTTGAAAAAAGGCAGCTCGATATTACTTAAAGCAAGGCAATCTTTATCTAAAAATATTCGGTGGTCCTTTAGCAAGATTCCTCGGACCTTCTCAGGCAGAATACGTAATGAGAGAAATACACGAGGGGCATTGTGGGAATCACACAGGAGAAAGGTCATTTATAAGAACCCCGATTAGGGTAGGTTATTATTAGCCTAAAATGGAAGAAGAAACGGAAAGTTTCGTGGCTAAATGCGATAAATGACAAAGGTACGGTAATAATATGCATAGACCTGCGAAGTTTCTACATCCGGTCATTGCACCGTGGCCATTTCTGAAATGGGGAATGGATATCGTAGGTCCACTACCACAAGCAAAAGGGCACGTAAAATTTTTGCTCGTACTCACTGATTATTTTACTAAATGGGTTGAGGCTGGAGCATTTAAACAAGTGCAAAAAAAAGAGGTGAAAGATTTTATTTGGCAAAATTCAAATCACAGAATTCTTTTAAAGTTGGCAGATTAAAAGGATTACATCCACACCTTATCACCTGGTGGATAATGGGCAAGCTGAGTCAACAAACAAAGTCATTATCAACAATTTAAAGAAGCGTTTAGAGGAATCCAAAGGTAATTGGCCAGAAATATTACCTAGTGTTTTATGGGCATATCGCATAATAGCAAAAACAAGCACAGGAGAAACACCATTTTCATTGGTTTATGGAGCTGAAGCTTTAATTCCAGTTGAGATAGGAGAGCCGAGTACAAGGTTCACACATGCGTCAGAAGAGTATAATGACGAGGAAATGCATGTAAATCTTTATTTACTTGAAGGAAGGAGAGAAACTGCACTAATAAGAGTAGCAACATAGAAGCGGGTCATAGAACGATACTACAACCGAAAAGCACGCCTCGGATTTTTCAAAATTGGGGACTTTGTGCTCAAAAAGGTTTTTCAATCTACGAAGGCAGCTAATATGGGGAAATTAAGTCCAACGTGGGAAGGACCCTATAATATTGTGGTATTGTAGGTAAAGGAGCATACGAGTTAGAAATAATGGATGGCAAGATACTACCTTCACATTGGAATGATGTTCACTTAAAGAGATACTATTTCTAAGGAATACCCACGGTCAGGTATTCGTATTTTAAAATTTAATTTTGAATTGTTAAAATTTTAGTAACGATTTTAGATGATAGGCAAAAAGCTAGCCCGTGCTAAATGATGAGTCACAACCTACAAGGCACATGGAATAAATTAAATTTCCCAGCCTAGGTTATAATTATTCGGATAGAAATACAAACGGGTTAAGTAGTCTATATCTATAATCGCACCTCCAAGTCCCGTATGTTTTTCCTTTTCAGGGAAAGGACCAAATGAGAGGAACAATCAAGTGCTCGAGGCTTCATAATTCAACACTCAAACACTTGGGTGACTATACAATATACACGGGCGTAAGTATAAAGAAGGCAAAGAAGATTGGGAAATAATCAAAGATTAAGCCTAAAAAGTTCACTCATTGAATGAGTCAAGTGCAGAGCAAAGTCACGAGCTAAGGTCAAAGTAAGGTCAAAGAAAAACCTTACCATAGTTAGGGTAAAAGCAATGTACTGAAACGGGTTATAAATAAAAACCTCGTGTTCATTTTCTCTTTTGAAATCTGTTAGAAGAAAAACAGTTACGAGAAAGTTATAGATGTAATTCAAATACGTGTAATGTATTATTCAAAACTAGACAAAGTTAGAATAAAAACTTGTCAAAAGTTGTTTCAAAGAAGCATGTGTATTCCTATTTCTTTTATCGTATGCTAACACCATTATGAAGTTGAGACGTCTTCTTCATAAAGTATCGAATATGAAAGGGCCCTATTTTATAAAATTCATGATTATTTTGAATATTCATGAAGTTAACAGAAGCATTTTTTGAAGAATAAAAATGCAACTTATTCCCTAAGTCCTGAGAAATAAAGGCGAGAATAAATAAAACAGATGTTCAAATAGTAACGAAAAACTTCTTAATATTAAAAAACTAAGATAAGTATGAACTTAGCCATACACCTGTAAATTATTTATACATACTGCCCCATAAAAGGTCTGGGGACTTACGTTTCCAAAACAAACCCTCAAATGAAACCAAGGGTTTTAACCACAACTTTCCAAAAAGGTACCTGAGAAAAAGAAAAAAACAAAGGAATTCAAACACTTAAACTTGTCACTGAGAAGATGAGGGAACTAAAATAGGTGCATCAACAGTAGCGGGATCAACTTTTCTTACAGTAGTAGGTTCAGCTTGGCTTACAGCAGTGGAATCAACTTGACTTGAAGGAGTGGGGATACCCGTATCAACTTCAACATTTGCAGAAGCTTCAGCCACGGGAGAAGGAAAATCTTGGTTTTGCTGAGCCTTCTTAATAGATTCATTGATTTTACCTAACTCAGATTCCAAGTTAAAATTCTCTTGGCTAGCTTCAATAAGGGTATCACGGCGAGAATTCAAAAACGCCCAACTCACTTCCATGGCAGACTAATCCTCAAGAATCTCATAATCCCTCTCCCAATTAGCAAATTCATTATTTAACTTTTCATTTTTAGCCAAGGCAGATGTGTAAGGAGCTTGAAGAGAGGCATGGGAACTTTCTAAGGCACAAACCTTATCGGAAGAAATTTGAAGGTCTTCTTGTGCTTGAGTCAAATTCTACACGAGCTCACCAGTATAAGCTTCTTTCTCATCCAAGAGAACCTTCAGTCCTCTAATCTCTTCGCTTGCCTTGGACAACTGCCCGAAGAAGGAAGTTTCAAGATGAGCCTTTTCTTTATCTGCTTGACTTGAGGAAGCCTTTACAATTTCTAATTCTGAAGTCAAGGCCCGTACCTGCTCCTCCAAGGTACTTTTACTTTCTTCTAAGTAATCCACATCAATCTGAAGACTTTCATACTGATCCTTTCAATTATATGCCTCTAATTGATAATCACGCATTAATTATTCTATGAGGGTAACCCTTTTCATCATCTCTGTGCCAATGAGATTGGCCTAAAAAAGAGAGGGGAAAAAGGAAAGGAAATGAGAATCCTAAAGATAGAAAAATGACAAAGTAAAAGTTTTAATTAAAAAAAAAAAGGAGAATACCTTTAAGGAAGCATGCACAATGTCATTCATTTATGTCAAAGACTTATGGCTCTCTAGGTTGGCTTTCTCATCTGGACCAATTAAAGGCTTTAGCCATATATCTACTTGACCTGATTTCCTTAAAAGATTACCCTTAGCGGGGACTTCAATAATCATTTGTTTCATGGCACCACATCTACTTGAGGAGCCAACTTCTGCACGATGAGAAAGTGGTGGAGGAATTGTTGAAGGGGGAACAGTAGAAGTAGTAAAGAAATCAGCTTGGGGAGGAGCAGAAATAGCCGAAATCGGCAAAGAAGGAATCACAGACACGGGAGTAGAAAAAGAAGCCAGAGGAGATCCATCAGAAACTGGACCTAAGTTTTCACTACTAAACCCGCTAATAAAAAGCTGCTCAACAGAATCATGAGCAGCAGCGGGAGCAACGTCATCATCAAGAATCACAATCGGGGCCTCAATAGACTCGGTAAGAGGAAAAGAAATAACGATTGTCCTGTCCTCCTCTTCGTCATCAGAAATAATGCATCTACGGGCTCGTGGCCTTGTTACCAAGGAACCCATATCCTCCTCTTCTTCAGAGTCTTGGTCAAAAATGACTTTTCTTTTCGATGAAGAACCCGAGACTATTTCTTGGGCCCTTTCCAAAGAGATACGAGAAGCCGCGACCGCCTCAGCAGTAACTCATCGAACTATAAATCCTGATAAAAAGAAGGATTGAAATAAGTTCAAAAAAAAAAAAATAACACAATATGTAAAAGAAAAACTCTTACCATGAGTTTTGACCTTTCAACAAAATCGATGGAAAAGTGTCTTCCAAGACCTACTATCCATTGGTGCAATACTCAACAACTTTTCTACCCAATTACGAAAATTGGAAATATCGTCCACAACTCCCATGATTGCTAGAAAAAGGAAGTAAAATTAGAAAAATCAACAATTAAAGAAAAAGGTACGAGAGAGTTAAAAGACTCATGTGCAAAATTCCACTTCTCAGGGAAGGGAACGTTTTCTTTACCCACTAAACCAACAGTGGGGGTAGCAACAAACCTGGCATACCAGCCACGGTCTCTGTCATCTTCAGGCTAACTAAAACTCTTTTGCTCCTAGATACTAGTGTAAAAATATCATTACGGAAAAGCCTAGGGGAGTAAAGATGAATTAGATGGGAGAAAGTAAAAGGCACCTTAGCTAAGTTGGTCAAATGCCTCAAACAGGCAACGACCCTCCATATTATTGGGCCAATTTGACATAAGCAAACGTCAAAGAAACGACATATCTCAGAAATAACGAGGTAAATGGCAGGTTTGAACCCTAATGTGAAGGGATACGTATAGACGAATGAAAATCCAGTTAAATAAGAAGTAATTCTTTGATTCGGATTAGGGATAATGATAGGGAAGTCATGACTCCAGTGGAAATCTCTACGAACTAAAGGAATCAAACCTTTTATAGTTTGAGTGGGGTAGATATCAGCTTTATCTAAAGAAGATACTTGATTTCTAAGAGACACTCTATCGTTATAGAAAGATAGTTCCGCAGGAAATATCTCCTTTATTAAAGGTTCACAAAGAGGTTCAGAGGAATACTTTCCCTTAGAAGAAGATCTTTGTGAGAGAGAACCTCTAGTTCTAGAAGAGGGACCAGAACTAGGAGAAGGACTGGAAGAACCACGTGTAGATCCTAAATTACGAAGTCTACCACCTCTTCTGCTCCTACTTGGGGCGTTAGGGAAGTTATCGACTATGTAGACTTTACTAGGGTTAGGGTTTGATGAAGACGTGATAATACAAGGAAGAAGCAAACAAAGATTTGAGAAATTGAATATTCAGGAAACTGTATGTGGTAAAGACAAAGAAGAAAATTATATTTATACCAAGAAGCAACCGTCAAAGAAAAAGGTGCAATGATGCAAAGGTCATAATGACAACTGATGCTTCGTGTACAGTGAAACCGTAAAAAAGCCTTAAAAAGTGCTGGAGAATTGCAGAACCAATGAAAAGATGACACATGTCAAGAACATTAAATAGAAGTGACAATTGGAGCGTCGATTCTGTCATAGTATTAATGGCGACAAAAATTCCCGCTTTAATGAAATTCCACTTCCCAAATATTCAATCTATGAATAAATGGCAAATGGGGGGACTATCTGTATTGGAAAAAATTGAGTTTACATATAAAGATGTCGCGTCATGACACATAGATCAATCAAAGAATTATGATTGGCAAAGAGGTGCGGGTTGCAACAGATACGAGCAGACACATGGAAAGAGGCACGGGCAATTATTCAAAAGATTCAGCGCCCGTACCTATTTAAGTCCAAAAATTAAAGAGAATGAACCTGACGGTACAAAAGAGTACAGATACGATTTAATGAGCCTTTATTACCAAATACGTTAGAGAATCTGTATTAAATACAATGATTATGTAACGTAGCATTTAATTCCTTTAATTGTCTATAATGACCTTATTGTTAAAAAGGCAAAACACATATCTCCAAAATAGCTATAAAAGGGAGAGAATGGATCAATTGTAAGGACAGGCAATATCAACTGAATATACTGAATTACTCTATTTTCTGTTATCTATTCAATTACTCTCAAAATCAATTACATTTATTCATTTCTGATTATCGGTAGACTATGTTCTTCTTAAAATAAAGCTTTGGCTGAAATTCTATTTTTTGGTTAAACAGGTACTCCTGTTGTTTTTTGGTTAACAAGAGATAATAACCGTCATTCGACCCGTTGATTTTATTCCTTTGTCTCTTAAATTGAGGAAAAGTGCGGTTAGAGAGGGATTCAGGATTTAAACTTTAAGGATTGACTTTGGATTTTTACCACAATTCACTAGATTTATTGGGTTCAAATCAATTATTTATACGTAATAGCTTTTTAACACATATACGAAGTCTGAGTCAAAGGTATTGGGTTCACATGGAATCCATAAGTAATTGTTCGACATCCGCCCCTAGGGCCCGCTAGATATTCTGCATCGTTTAATTAACACCCTCCATCTAATTTTCAAAAAACAAAAAAATAGGGACAAGTTACTAGCTGCTAAAATAAGAGGGTGGAAGTTGCATATGGGAGTTGTATCGTATACAATTCTTTTTATGTATACATGTATTTTTCTTAACTTCTAAGCCTAATGAGAGAGGTCAACTAATCCATGCAAGAAACAAGTTTTCGAAGTAGTAAACTATTGGATTAGATTATATATGACTCAGAGTTGAGAGAGTAAAAAATTATATATAACTAAACCATTTTTATCGAAGGAACTACTCTCACGGCGCGGCGAGTGAGAGAGGAGAGGATTCGGAGGAGCGGATGTTGGAAAGGGACTATGGAGTCGTAAATAGAATGCAAAAACACCCTTTTTCAAGGTAATTATAAAAAAAAGTTTTATGATACTTGAAAAAAATTATGGGAAACATTATAGGGTAATCTCATAAAAATGGTAACTAATTGTTAAAGGCGGACCCGTGTATATGGGTGAGGGGTCACCGGACCTCGTAAACGTAATTTGACCGAAATCCTATATATATATATATATATATATATATATACTTGTCACTACTCAAATTCCAAACCCGATCGTGATAACGCCTCTCGTGAAGACAAGGCCAGCCAACAAAACAAACGCCTCCTTTTAACAGTTATTTAATATTTATAAAACTAAAATATGATTAGCATAATCAAAAGCGCGGAAAATAACGATAACAACAAGGAACCATCCCGTCACATTCCGACATCTGGGTGTCACCAGTCACGAGCTACTACAGAGTTCACTAAAATACTACAAGTCCGGAGATGGGAACAAAGTCTGGAATAACATGAACAACAGAAAATATGGTAGGAAATCCGATGCCGCGGACGCTGGCGGTCACCTGGCTCAGCTATGATTGCAAATCTCCAATCAGCTCAAAATGCATCAAACAACGCCAAGACCATCAAATTACATCGAATTCAAGCCTAAGTTCTTCTAAAACTTCCAAAACACGCATTTGATCAAAAACCCAACCAAACCACGTCCGAATGACCTAAAATTTTGTACACATATCCCAAATCACCTAACGAAGCTACAGCATCTCTCGGAATTTCATTCCGACCCTCGGATCAAAATCTCACCTATCAACCGGAATTCGCCAAAATGCTAACTTCGCCAATTCAAGCCTAATTCTATACCGGACCTCCAAATTCAATTCCGATCACGCTCCTAAGTCACAAATCATCCCCCGAAGCTAACCAAATCACCGGAATTCACATCCGAGCCCTCTAACTAAATAGTCAACTTCCGGTTGACTTTTTTCAAAACAAGCTCCTCTTTAAGAGGTTAAGTGTCTCATTTCCATCTAAAACTAATCCAATTCTACCCGATTTATATATATATATATATATATATATATATATATATATATATATATATATATATATATATATATATATATATATATATATATCTTGAAAATGGTTAATTTAAAACAATTGATATCCTGAACAATAAAAACCTTTAGGTAGGAGCAGAATAATGTGCCCCCGTCGTGTAAAAATTCTGGGTCCGCCTCCGGTTAAATTACACAGTTTTAAAACAAAATTATTACACTGGTTTATTCAATGTCTTCCATTTCTTGTTTTCCCTTCTATTATCCTTTTGTTTGTTCGTAGAGTGATGTTTGTGTTATGGGAAGGCACTGGTAGGAGATTAAACACCCAAGAGTGTAAATATAAAGCTAATGTCCAAATGGAGATGTGGTGGCTTGGGTCGGTCGTTGTTTGCTTTCACATTAGATCAGCAAACAGTTTAGGTCTTTGACCTGAGGCAGAAATAAAAATCGACTAATTTATTCCACTCCATTTAAATCATTGAAATATTTACCGTCCATGTTGCCTGCTTGTTTGGAAACACTTGATTTCTATTTTTTGTGGAATGAGGTTGCATGTGGTTATGATTTAAAAAAATGAATTTGGAGAGGAAGAACGAGGTGAATGAATGATACTAGGTGTGAGAGATTGTGGTGATTAGACAAGAGGAGGGGGGGATTGTGAATGTGGTAGTGGTGCGGTAGAAGGAAGAGGAAGGGTCGCGGATGGAAGCTTATGTAAACTAAGGGTCGACCAAATTATATAGAAAATATATCAGATCTCACATAACACAGCATTAAGTAAATAGCACACAATATTTACGTGGAAAAATCCTAGTTCACGGTATTGAAAATCACGACCTACAGCGGTAGGATTTGAACTTCCCTAATTGAGTAGACATTAGATTACAACATATTGTAATAAAAAAATTATACTCTTAATCTCTTACCTACTCACAATAACTACTCACTCCTGTCCAAAATAAGTGATTTTTTTTGTTGCTTTCACATTTATTAAGAAATTCACCTTTTAACATTAATTACCAATAAAATTGACCATATTAACGTTTATTATTTTTTCACATAAATACTCCTAACACATACTCCAAAATTATTTATTCCAAGGACAATGTAGCAAAAAAATATTTAATTCATTCTTGAAATAAAAAAAATCACTTATTTTGGACCACAAAAAATGAGCAAAAAAATTACTTATTTTGGACCAGAGGGAGTATATTGTAAGTCCCCCTGACATAACTCTATTACAAAGATAACCACTTGACTAACTCTAGTCAAAACAACCACACATATTATGATTTAGAAGATGTCCTATGAAATGCTTCTCAAAATATGAGTAGGAATTACAAGTGAATAATACGAACATAGTCATAACAATACTACAAGACACGCGATATAATCAGTGATGGGATTCGGTCCTTTGTTCTGTTGCTGTTTGGTTCTTTAATGTCTTAGAGAGAATGAAGACGGCTACACAATTAATAGTAATCAATATTTAGATTTTGCAAATATGTGTTGAAATCCCTTGCCCCGTGTTGATAATATACAAGTGAGTTCATCAATGATGATGCAAGTGAGTGTCTGGTACACAACGTGCTTCAACAGTAATGTTGTTCTGTTGCGTGTACAGTACAATAACTTTAATAGATATTAGAGTTGATTTGTTGTTAGAATACTGAGTGTCCACTAGACTGAATAAAGAAGCGGGTTCTCTATGAGTTTCCACTGAAAATATCGAGGAACCAAACTGTATAGAGATGTGGTCCTATATCAGTTTGGTACAGTGCTAACTGCAAACCAGTACATAGATGAGACACATAATAAGTTCCCGCTGTATAGAGTACCAGATTCTCGAGTAGTTCCTACTGTAAGCAACAGACTGTGCAACAAATCAGTACAGGGTATCACATTCTCTATATGTTATCACAGTAGCTCGACAGTAAGTAAAGAACACAGAGGATTTTTACGTGAAAAAATTCCAACTCAAGGGGACAAAAATCACGACCTACACTTGTAGACTTTCAACTTCACTAACTTGTAAACACCTATTACAAGCCACTTTGTAATACCTCTATTACAAAGGATTCAACTCAACTAACTTGTGGCACTCTCACCATAAGTCACTTTGTGACTCTCTAGTTACAAAGACTTTGACTAACTTGTGATACTCTTATCACAAACCACTTTGTAACTCTCTAGTGACAAAGACTTTAAAACTCTAACGTGTAATAATCCTATTACAAGCCAATTTATAATAACTCTATTACAAAGACTTTACAACTTGATTAACTCTAGCCAAGACATAAACTTGAAGGGCTTGTAATTTCGGGCTTCTAAAATAGCTTTTAGAAAGCAAGATAAGATTTACAATTAAAGAACAAATAAGAAATACTCAACAAACCTAAGGACTTAAGACATCTTCAATCTTGGATCAGGTCCTTGAGGTTGAAGCAGGTTTGTTCTTGAGAGAGGTTATTCTTGCACTTGAGAGAATATTTTCATTTCTGATTTGCAAGTGTTGAAGATAATGTGTTGTGTCTTGCACCAGGTTTATACAAAAAAAGGCATCACCTTTCTGATGTCAATTCTTGGTTAATACATGCTTCTTCTCGATGGGAAGTGAAAGCTGCACTGTCTTCTGCATTGTTAAAGGCAGTCACTTTCTGCAGTTGCTTTTCAGTTGCACTATTGACTTGTACTTATGTTAGGGGAACACCAAGGTATCAGGTCCCTAATTGGGTTCCTGTGAATCTAAAGCACACTTCCTAAATTATCTTAAGTCGATTAACTTGAATGATTTTACCATGCATGCTTCAGGTCCTTTATCTGGTTCTCTCATGAAGTAAGTTATTTTACCTTCTTTGATTGTATTTATACTTGTGTGACATCATTTACAATGATGTAAGCAAGGTAGGTAAAAAATCTTCCACAGAAAGTTGACTGCTGCATTGTTCATGTATAATAACATGTACAGGTAGCAACTTTCCTGCTGGAGTGTTGACTTCATACAGTCTCCTCAGGAACTGGTTGGGACATGCTACCTAAGTTGTTCGTTCCACTCTTCCTCACTTGAATAATTGCTATCAGCTTTGAGTACCAGGTTCTTTTCTTTCTTTGGTTCTCTTATTTCACTGTCTATCTTCCTCTTCATCTCGTAGGTCTTTTAATTTCCAACCAGCTCTTCTATGGTCAACTCCTGCAAGTCCTTTGATTCAGTAATAGCATTCACCTTTATTTCCCGAGGGCTGGATCCCAACCTGGAACTTTGTGTTATCAGGGTCTTGTAAATGTGTAACAGGTTCCTTATCTGGTTCTAGGTGGTGAGTTTGTTAGATCATCAAAATATAAAGTAAAGTACTTGTGCCCAAGGTAGTCGTAACCTACAATTTCCACTTTTTTGATGACGACAAACTTAGAATTGATATTCCCCCTGAGAACCAGATCTCCATATTGTTCCCCCAACGAATCGGCCATATTCCCGATGAGAACCAAACCTAAGTAGCTAATCACAACTGGTTCCTCAAGACTATTTGTCAAATCATCAAAACTTGAAGTGCCATAACTTATCAATTTCCCCATTTTTGGTGATGACAAACCCAAAATTGATATTCCTCTTCAGAACTAGATTCCTAATACGTTTCCTGCGGATTGGACCTATAATTATGATATTATCAACACTTGTTCCCCTTGAGAATTAGATCTATCTCTTGAGAACCAGATTCCTCACAAGTTTCCTTGCATTATCAGTAACGTTGCCCATGCAAAGCAGATCTATCTTTCATGCACATCATTCGATTATGTTCCTCCCGTTCCTCACATGCTCATGCTCCACATGTTGACTCCTATATAACTTCCCCCTTTTGGCATCATCGAAAAGAATAACAGAAGAAGTACTACCAAAAAGAAGTTCAGCAATATTAACTCAGGCCACTTCAGCAACACAGCATAAACAATAACAAGAACAACAAGTGAATGTTAGTGCACAACAAAAAGTAATTGCCCATAGTGAAGTAATGATAATAAAAGCACAATAGCTTCAACAACGCATAATATGACAATGTAAAACATCTGAAGTACGAATGTCATCAAATATAGGGATGAATAGAGGATAAGAATTCAAGGGAATTTGGAAGGAGTGAAAGACATGGATCACTGGGCAGGAGGAAAAGTAAGGGTCTAAGGCATTGATGAGCTTTTCCATTCGTTCATTTACTCTCATTTGATCAAGGATCATCTTCGCTCTCAGTTCCTCCTTTTTTTTCCTCAATCTTGCATTCTCACCCTTCAACTTAGCATTCTATTCTGCCAAGGGTCTTCGAGGACCAAGTTCTCAACCTATCTGAGTAGGTTGAACTATCAATCAGATCACCAAGAATCTCCCAAGCTTCTTCTCACCAAGAACAAACTCAGTCCTATGCACATATAGCATCAGAGTGTCACGTAAAACATCAAAGTTTTTACTTCCTCTTTGGAAACATTGGGACTTAGAGGAACAAATAGGCGATTCTATTTATGGAACTCAACAATGTCAAGAAGTTCCTCCATTTTTTCCAGCAATATCAGAGTCAACACTTTGCCTTACAACACTTTTTTATGAGACTTCAACGTTTTCTCCCTCCAAACCTAATGGCTCAAACTTTTGGTTCTGCAAGGAACAAGGTTCCTTACTGACACTACCCTTTCTATCCCTGAGCAGCCATATCTCCCTCTTCTTCTTAATCTGTTTACCTTTATCATCTGCTGCATCTTTCTCATCCAACCCCCCCCCCTCCCCCCCAATTTTTTTAAAATTCTTTCTCACAGGAAAAGATTTAATTTTATTCTCTCTTCCACAATCACATCAGCAACTCACACCACTTCATCATCAATCAGCCTACTTGAGGGATCAGGTCCCCCATTCAGTCCTCACATTTACCAATTTCTCTATCATTCAAGGCTTCCACAAATCTAGCAGCAACTTGAGCCTCACACTCTTAGAATATTAGATCTACCCTATTCCCTTTCAGTTAAACTTCCATCAAAATCTATCAAAGAATTCTTATAGTTTAATTTTGATGGAGTTAGGTTTTTGGAAAGTGAGAGAGTTGGATTCACTACTGGCATATTTGGAAAGATGGATTGTTTTGAGACAAGGTTGATTTTGGTTTTGAAGATCAGAATTGGTTTATTTGGGAGTAAGATAGGAGAAGTGCCTTTTTGGGGCAACAGGTCAGTTTAGAAAATGTTTAACATTTTGGACTTCAAAAGTTAGGAGGATAGGCAGGGGAAAGGCAGAAGCAAATTAATGACATGACACTTCAGCAGCTTAAAAAGGCATATAAGTATTGAAGAGACTACTAACCTGAGTCACAGGAACCAGGTTCCGAGGCGGTTTTTTTAAATTTTTTAGCAAAGACTCCAAGAAATGAGAAGTAACTCTTACTTGTTTGTGTCTTAAAACTTCCATATGTGTATACCTGTAACAGTATAGATTTGAGTTAGATGTCGCCGAAAAACACTTTTTAGCATTGTACCTTTCCTTCTTAACATAGCCAATCATCGAGGGACCAGGTCCTTAATTGAGCTTGATCAACCCCAACTCCATACGATTTCTTTTAAAATGTTCCCTGCTTAGCGACTTGGTGAAGAAGTCTGCTACCTGATCCTTCGCCTTCCATAACTTCACCCAAATCGGAACCTTTTCCACATTATCCCTCAAAAGTGATGTGCACGTCAATGCACTTTGTCCTCTTGTGTTGCACCGGGTTCAAGCTATAAATGCATCAAAGTCTTCAATATGATGCTTGATCTATAATAGTTGAGCACAATCATGGAGCAGCAACCACGTATTCCGCTTCAGCAATAGAGAGAGTCACACTGTTTCTTTCTTTGTACCCCATGAGATAAAGCATGAACCCAAAAAGTGTCTCGTTGCAGATGTGCTTTTTCTATCCAGCAGATATTCAGTATGATCAGCATCAATATATCCTATTAAGTCAAGGTTATCTCCTGAGGGATAGTAGAGAACTGGGTCCTGCATCCCTTTGAGATACCCTACGGTTCTCTTAGCAACTTTTAGATGAGATTTCTTTGGATTGGATTGAAACTCAGCACAAGGACCCACACTAAACATAATTTATGGTCTGCTAAAGAAGTGACCCTGTGATGCATCTATACATTGTCTGATTTATAGGGGAACCATGTTCATCCAGTTTAGACAAGTAGTTGTGGCGATGGGGGTGTGAATGATTTTTGATGTCTCCATGTCAAATCTCTTCATCACTTGTACATCTAAGAAGAAATTCACTTCCTCCATCGAACTCATTTAACTCACTTCTCATTATTTATGCACATTCTTCACTTTGGGAGTCTACTGTTGCTCCAAAGATGATTTCATCAACATAGATATGCACAGTGAGTAGGTTCCTTCCTGATTTCTTTTACATCAAGCACGGGGAGCCTGGCTCCTATAACGGTTTTGTCAGCAGGTCGTGGAACCAGGTTCCACATACTGTTCCTCTCAAGTTGACGGAGCTCTTCTTGCATAGCTATAATCTAGTCAGCATATTTCAAGCTATAAGTGCACAACCTATTATCGACCACAATTACGTACTTCCTATGGTGATTATAGGAGGTTTTAGCCTTTTGGAACTTGATGCCTTGCCTGTTTCCACCATTACTCCTATACGTAGACGTTATTACATCAGAGGACCGGGGTCGATTTAAGTGATTTATCAAGATCATTTTTAACCCTTTTTAAATCCTCCTGAAGTTCTCTACTCTTTTCAAGCTCGGCAACTAGACTCGTTTTAACTTTCTTAAGCTCACTCTCAAGCTCAAGTTGAGCCTCTCTAGCCACTTCCTCTCTCTCAGTGTTGTCCATCCATTTTTTTGTTTGCTTTTTTAACAAGTTATGTTCTCTAGTTACTTCTTCCAGTTGTTCCTTTAATTCTTTAATGGAGACTACCATATCGTCCCTATCTTGCTCAGTAGCTGCAATTTTCTCTACTAGAGCATTCTTTTCTTTGCTATGGGTTTATATGGTGTCCTTCAATTCATCAACCACTACCATCAAATCATCTGTAGAATGTTCAACATCTCCTAGATATATGATTAGGGCATATTTGTCATTAACAAAACTATAATATGTATCAATTAGAACATTTGATAATGACATCAATTTTTTCGAAGAGTAGGACTTTAGATTTCTCTGAACATCCTTGGAAGTTACCTCATCATTGTCATCCTCTTCATCTCATTGGACTGAGCCGTCAATGCAAACAATGAATAAAGTTCCTTTTCTTCATTGTGCACTACCATAATGGAGATGCTTCCTGCATCTGGTTCCTCTTCTGATTCACTGAAGGAGTCTCATCATGCAGCAAGAGCTTGCTTCACAACATTGTCAGCTGCACTTTTTCTGCTAAATCGTTTGTTAGGAACTAGGTTCCTTTTTTCTACTTTGTTAGAGTTGTGTTTGAGATGCTCTTATTTTAGAAATGGACAGTCTTTGATGAAGTTTCCAGGCTTTCCACACTTATGACAACAACCATTTCCTTTGGAATTCCTGCTGGAACATCCTTTCTTTGGGATCCCACCATTTTTGCGACCCATCTTCTGAAATCTTTGTGGTCTATTAGTTGATTGACTTTCCTCGAAGTTTGGTATAGCAGCCATGTAGATCCTTTCTAGGTGTTAAACTTTTACAAAGAACCCGCTTTGATACCAATTGTTAGAAAATTGAGCGTCCACTGAAAATACTGAGGAACCAAACTGTATAGCGATATGGTCCTACATCGGTTTGGTACAATACTAACTGCGAAACAAGTATGTAGATGAGACACAGGATAAGTTCCCACTATATAGAGAACTAGATTCTCTAGCAGTTCCTACTGTAAGAAACAGACTATGCAACCAATCAGTATAGGGAATCAGGTTCTCTAATTATTACCACAATAGTTTGGCAATAAGTAAAGAACGCAGAGGTTTTTACATGGAAAAATCCCAACTCAAGGAGACGAAAACCACGACCTACACTGGTAGGATTTCAACTTCTCTAACTTGCAAACACCTATTACAAGCCACTTTATAATACCCTTATTACAAAGGATTCAACTCAACCAACTTGTGGCACTCTCATCACAAGTTACTTTGTGACTCTCTAGTTACAAAGACTTTAACTAACTTGTGATACTCTCACCACAAGCCACTTTTTCACTCTCTAGTGACAAAGACTTTAAACACTCTAACTTGTAATAACCCTTTTACAAGACACTTTGTAATAACTATATTACAAAGGCTTTACAACTTGACTAACTCTAGCCAATACACAAACTTGGAGGGTTTGTGAATTGGTTTCCTAAAGCAGCTTCTTAGAAATCAAGATAGGAGTATAGTTGAAGAATAAATAACAAAGACTCAACAAACCTAAGGACTTAAGACTTCTTCAATCTTGGATCCGATCCTTGAGGTTGAAGAAACTTTGTTCTTGAGAGAGGTTGTTCTTACAGTAGAGAGAATATTTTCATTTTTGATTTTGCAAGTGTTAAAGAGAATGTGTTGTGTCTTGCGCCAGGTTTATACAACAAAAGACATTACCTTAGTGATGTCAATTCTTGGTTAGTACATGCCTCTTCTCAATGGGAAGTGACTGTTGCACTATCTGTTGCACTATTGCAGGTAGTCACTTTTCGCAGTTGCTTTCCAGTTGTACTGTTGAATTATACTTCTGTCAGGGGAACACCAAGGTACCAGGTCCATAATCTGGTTCCTGTGAATCTAAAACACACTGCTCAGATTATCTTGAGTTGATTAACTTGAATGATTTTACCAGGCATGCTTCAGGTCTTTTATCTGGTTCTCTCATGAAGTAAGTTATGTTACCTTCCTTGATTGTATTTATACTTGTGTGACATCACTTACAATGATGTAAGCAAGGTAGTTAAAAACCCTTTCACAGAAATTTGACTGTTGCACTGTTCCTGCACAATAGCATGTGCATGAAGCAACTTTCCTGCTGGAGAGTTAACTTCATACAGTCTCCTAGGGAACTGGTAGGGACCTGTTCCCTCAGCTGTTCCTTCCACTCTTCCTCACTTGAGTCATTGCTATCAGCTTTGAGTACCAAGTTCTTTTATTTATTTGGTTCTCTTCTTTCACTGTATATCTCCCTCTTCATCTCGTAGGTCTTCAGATTTCCATCCAGATCTTCTATGGTCAGCTCCTGCATGTCCTTTGATTCAGTAATAGCATTCACCCTGCTTTCCCAAGGGATGGATCCCAGCATGGAATTTTTTGACCTCAGGGTCTTGTAAATGTGTATCAGGTTCCTTATCTGGTTCTGGGTGGTAAGTTTGTTAGATCATCAAAACATAATGTAAAGTACTTGTGACCAAGGTACTTGTACCCTATCATTTGTACTGTGACTAGAGGAACTGATCTCTATATATTCCCTTTGTTGTTCCCTCATCTAATTTCATTTAAAATTGAACCAGATATTTGACTTGTTGCTCTGAACGATTGAGAGGCAAATTTTATGAGGTTCCCTATCTGGTTCTTTTATGAAGTTAGATCATCAAAACAAAAGACACATAACTTATTAATTTTTCCCTTCTTGATGACGACAAACTTAGAATTTATATTCCCACTAAGAACAAATCTCCATATTGTTTCCTCTAAATAGCCATATTCCCCTTGAGAACCTGCTTTGTCCCTTTAAATTTCACTTTTCTCCCCCCTTTTGGCCTCATAAAAAAGCAGACATGTTAATACAAAAAGCAATCCATCAAAATTATCTCATGCCACTTGTGTGCACACACCATAGCTAAAGACAAGCACAAAAGTATAACATGCATTAATAGGCGACGATGCTCATTAATTTAAGGAAAAAAGAAACATTGTATCAGTACCATAATTACAAACATCCACAATTCAAACAAAAACTAGAGTACCACAGCCAATAGGATAGGACTACAAAAAGACACGACAAGATTAAAGAGGAGCTTGAAAAGGAGATAGATAGGTGACTCTAGATGGGAAACTGAAGGACTAGGGAGCAAGGGCCTTGAGGAGACTATAAATGCGAGCATTAGCAGCCTTTTGATCATTGATCAATTGCTCCTTCAGGTTCTATACTTGGTTCCTCAACTCTGTATTTTCACCTTTCAGACGGGAAACCTCTTTTCCCAAAGCATTGCTAGAACCGGTTCCTTGATGGACTAATTGAGCTAAACTCAAAAATGGTATTCTGAGCCTTCAACCGCTTGATTTCTTCATTTCTAGAACTCTAAGCATCAATAAGCTGATAGATTATGGAATTGCTGCATATATTCCCCCCCCCCCCTATGTTTACACACTC
>MU668618.1:53306-69108 GCA_026770625.1 Nicotiana glauca
ACACTGATGCTCTCCCCAAGGGGACCTCAAATCGTTCAAGGACTTTTGTGAGCAGGAACCCATATGGCAGTCCATAATTTTTATCTTTGAAGTTTTCCACTTTCTTCATGTGCTCAATAAAAATTCCTAGCATATTGATGGGAGTGTGGGAGTCTAGTGCTTCAATAAGAACCATGTCTGCTATAGAGTCAGAAGATATCCTCTCATTCCGAGATAGCAATACCTTGCTCACCAACTCAAATAACAGTTGGTATTTTGGTAGAAGTTCCTTCTTGTGCACTCATTCCCCATTTGAATAGCTTAAGGCTTGATAATTAAATTCATAAACTCTGTGGAACATGTTACCTCTACAATTGTGAGCCCTTCAGTAGGTACCCCAAGAATCTCCCAATGCAGAGCCGCATCCATCACAAAATCTTTCCTATTGGTCTTCAAACAGATTATGTCACCCTCCATTGTTAACAAGTCAACATAAAAACTATAGACCTCCTCTTTATACACTTTTGGACTCTGTATGTTAAAAAGGTGAGTACACTTTTGGAAGTCATAGATTTCCACTAGTTGCCTCATTCCAAATCGATCAAGAATTAGAGAGTCGAATACTCTTCCTCGTAGAACTTTTTGCTTTTTAAAATTAGCTCTCTTTTCAATATCAAAAAGTTCTACTCTTTGCCTTTTTGAGGAACCAGGTTTATCACTACTACTTGGCCTCTTTATGATAGGCTTCTTCTTCTCAACAATTTTCTCCTTGTCAATTGTTTTCTCGTACTTCACTGCTTCTTCACCATAAACTTTAGCATCCTTTGCAGACAGAACCTTCTTTTATTTCACAAATACTACTTTCTTAGATGTTTTCCTGAGAAGAGGAGCTTGTTCTTGATACGTTTCCTCATCTTCCACCTATATAACATCTGCTGGAGGCACATCCTCCTCATCAACTAGTCTACTTTTCACAAGCCTTCTTTTTTTTTCTCTTTATACTTCTTTAGTGCACTATCAAGAGCAATCTTTTTTGGCTGCCTAGTGGTGGTTCGTTTAGGAAAAGACATTTTTATGGCTGTCCCACCACTCCTAGCAGTAATAAATTGGGCTACTGATAGATTATCTATGTCTTCTTCACTATCTCCAGAGTTTTCCTTCGGCACAGACTACATCTCAAGGTACAGTACCTCCAAAGGGATTGTAACATGGTGAGCGAAGGAGGTAGGGTCTGCACTGTCCATGGGTTGTCTAGTGGAGCTTAGAGTTTCATCCCAAGTAGGAGCAGAGAACTCCTCTTGGGTAGAGGGACAGGTCTCCTTATAGGCTCCCCTGCAGTGCTGACGATACCTGTCACTTTGAGTCACCTGGTCCCCATTACCCTACAGTTTCCCCAGTGTCCTAGCAATAACATCAATGGTCAAAGAATCTTCCATTGAACTTTCCACATTAATAAAAGGCTCACTTACAAGGGAGGGAGATCCTGTCTCAGCCTCATCACCCAATAATGCATTACTAGGAGAAAAAATGGAGCATTACTTGATGTTGACAAAATATTCAGATCAATCCCCTGAACATGTGAACTTTCAGAACAACCAGACACCGGCACACCCTCAACCAAACTAGAAATCATAATCTCATTCATATGTCCTTCCTCAACACGCTGACTAGATACTCCTACTCCCTCATCATTTTTACTATTTCTTTTGTGATATAGAGAAAGCGAGAAATAGATGTAGGTCCTTTTAATTTCACTTTCTTTGTAGTAGCAGATGGGGAGGGAGAGATAGCAGATATTTTGGGATTTTAGCTTTTTCTGGTGTGATGGGAACCAAAACTAAACAGTTTAGGGGAGGAGACTGATGATGGTGGTTGGTTGGAAATTAGGGTTTCAGTAGGTGAAAGTTGGGGCTTCGATCTAGATGGTTGTACTTCCTGAGATGGAGACATAGCATGGATATCATTATGGCTTTTGGAGACTCAGATTGCACTGAAGACATGGTTGATCTTGAGAGAATGAATACATAAAAAGAGAGTTTTGGAGAAGATGGATGTTTGATATGGATGTTAAGGAGAGAGAGGTTGTCTTTTGGGGTGTTTAATGGGAAAAGAGGGACCAGTTACAATTAGGTGTGATTAAAAGGGATGGGTTTTCGGGTCGGTTTGTAACAGATGTGTCATTTGGGTTTAAGAGGTATGGGAAGAAGCGCAGTTAATTAGTGACGTGGCATACTAGCAATTCAAAATGCATATAAGTGTAAGAGGAACTACCAACTAGAGTCATGACGACTAGGTTTCCTGACAAAATTCAAAAATATGAGCATTATCCTTCCAGATAGTTGCAATTTCATCATCCACTTATTTGTCCTATAGTTTTCATGCGTGTTTACCTGTAACGGTATAAAATTGACTAATAAGTTGCTAAAAATACTTTTTAGCAATCCACCTTACCCATCTGCTACTACAGAGAAAGTGTCCTTGAGATGCTCACTTTCTTCTTTGGTTTGCATGAAGATCTGACTTGCCTCCCTTTCACACATACATCACACATTTTGTGATATTTGAACTTTGACTTTGGCAACCCATGAACCAGGTCCTTCTTGATCAACTTGTTCAACAGAGAAAGCTTTCATGTCCCAATCTTCTATGCCATAGTTTAGCATTATCATCAATGGCACTCACACATGTAAGATCACCACCATTCAAATAATCAATGTCTGCAACATAAATATTTTTTAACCTTAACCACTTCATCAGGTATAAGATTGATGGCAGTATAAGACTTTGACAAGAACTTCTCTTTATTTCCTATGTTGCAAATTTGAGATAGACTTAGTAGGCTATACATTTTCAATGGAAACATAAGTGATTCAATCCATTCACATAATATACATTTTCAATTGAGTGAGAGCATTTTACCAATGTTTCCAACTCCCAGAATGTATCTTTTCTTTCCATTTCCTAAGGACACACTCCCAAATTGCAGGGCCTTGAGTGAAAGAAAATCATTCATTCTTCCAGTCATGTACTTAGAGAAACCATTATCTATGTACCATTTTAACTACTTCCCTTCGCTACCGCCTGCACAAGAGAATCAGTGATTAGACGTAAGAGCCCAAACAAGTTTGGGTCCCTTGTAATGAGGGAGATGGAAAATCAGAATTCTTTTTGTCCATGCAGGCATCACACATTTCTTTTTCAGAGAATCGAGTTTCTTAGTAGTAGATGCGTTTTTCTATATAAACTTTGGTTTCTGTTGGGAGTGAAACTTTAGTTTACATGAATCTTTGTAATGACTAGTTGTACCACAGTAAGTGCAAATCCAGTTATTAGGGGCCTTTTCTTTGTGGAGCATTACGTGGGGCGTTTTCTTATGGAACCCAATCCTTGTATGTTCCCCCATCTTTTATACATGGAAGTGATTGTATGAGAGAACCAGGTCCACTTTAGTGGTTTATCTAGATCATTTTTAACCCTGCTTAAATCTTCCTGAGGTTGTCTATTTTTCAAGTTCAACAACAAGACTCAATTTTACATTTTGAGTTCATTTTCAAGCTTAAGGTGTACCTCACATACCACTTCCTTTTCTCTAGAGGATTTCATGCATTTTTCCTTTAAATTTTTTAAGAGGATATTTTCTTTATTTATTTCCTCCACTATTTCCTTCAGATCAACAACTACAACCACCAAATTATCTCTCTCATGTTCTATCTCTCTGATTTCCTCAGTTAAAGAATTTTTACCATTAATGAGATTATGGTAAGCATCAATTAAAATATTAACTAAAGATACCAGCTTCTTTTGAGAATAAGACTTTCTTGAAACGTCTCAAAAGTTTACCTCATCGTCATCATTGTCTTCACCCTTATCAGAATTTGCCATCAGTACAAATATGATGTCATATTCTGCAGCTTCACTTTTAATGGCCATCATGGAGCTAACTCGTTGTTCATCATCACTCTCAGATTCACTAGAGGAATCTCCACTAGCATCCAGATCTTACTTCATAACATTATCAGCGGTATCTCTTCTCTTGAACTTTCTATCGTGGACCAGGTTCCTCTTAATCGTCTTGTCCGCATTGTGTTTGTAATGGTATTACTTGTGGAGAGGGAAATCTTTGATAAAATACCCTAGATTTCTGCACTTTTGACAACTGTCATAACCTTTTATTCTCTTTGCTAGAGCTGCCCTTATTAGGAATTCCTCCATTTCTACGAACCATTTTTTGAAATCTCCGGTAATGACCCGATTGATCATTTTTCTTTTTAGATCCTCGTTCCCCCAATTAAGACTTCTCGTATATTCTTATTTTATTTTATAACTTTCAGGGATGGTTGGATCATGTTTGGAAGGGTTCGGGTTAAAATCGGAACACTTAGTTCCTTAATAGTGGCCTAAGATGGCCAAGTTTGACTTGAGTCAACATTTTGAGTAAACAAACTCAGAACCAGTATTTGACGGTTTCAATAGGTTCGTATGATTATTCTAGACTTGGCTGTTTCTTCATATTGAGTGTCAGGAGAACCAAGAGCATCTTGGCGCTTAATGTTGAAAGTTAGTGCATTTAAGGTTTTCAAGTTCTTTAAACTTGGTTTGACGTAGACTTTGGTGTAATTGATATTTTTGGATTCCAAGCCTGGAAATAGATCCGTATGGTGATTTATGACTTCTACACAAAATTTGGCATCCTTCCGAAGTGTCCATATATGATTCGACGTGTTCAGAACTAGTCGAAGAAATTTGAAGTTCATAAGATGATTGATTTGGATTTGGGGTACCATTATTGGTTTTGATGTTTTTTTACGTGTTACAAGGTTTGAGCGGGTCCGTATTATGTTTACGAACTTGTTTGTGCAATTGGATGGGGTCTCGGGTGGCTTGGGTGTGTTTCGAACTGCCTGGAGCTAAGTTTAAAACTGCAAAAAGTGTTGTTCTGGTTTCTTACTTCATGAACGTGGAGAAGGAGTTGCGTTCACGATGAAGGAATAGAGTTGGGTGCCATTTTTCCCTATGCAATCGCAATAGGGGGACCACGTTCACGATGCTCTGGGCCACTGGCCTTCGCATTCGCACTCAGACCTTTGCATTCAAGAAGTGTGAGTCCAGCTGGGGAGGGGGTTAGTCGATGGCCTTTGCATTCGCGTTGAGTCCGCCAGGCGTAATAATTATTTATTTGCAAAACTTTCCAGAATCTGTGCCATGGGGCTGGGGGTCAATTTTATGAACCTTCCAAATCGGGTTGAGTAATTTCTCTTATAGTTATATTATGAACTTTTGAGCACTTATTGATTAGTTTATATGACTTTTAATTAGTTTTGGATCACTCGGCTTCATTTGGGGAGTTCTAGTGAGGTTAAAGAGTCGGTTAGTAGACTTAAAAGCGAGGTAAGTATCTTGCCTAACCTTGTAAGAGGAAATTTATCCCCTTTGGTGTATTAATTATTGTGTGGTACTTGTTGTGGGGACATACGTACGTGCGAGATGATGAGAGTCGGTACATTGTTATATTCATGTTATTTGTATCTATCCTGTGTATTGATTTACTTGATATTGACTGAGATTGAGAATCTGAATAAAGATAATTATTTAGCCTCATACATCAAAAAAATTGGGAAATATTTGACGAACCGTGGATTCGTGTCTTCTCGACTCGCATGTACTTCTGCAAGCGAGGTAAATTTCTCTACTATTATGGGATTGGGTTGTTCGTCTCGATAGTGAATTAAGTTACTCTTATGGGATAGTGTCGTTACCCTCAGTAGTTCTGAGAACCACGATTCCTATGGAATTGGGACGTTCGCCTCGGCATCTTCATGCCTAATAATTGAGATTGGATTTGGTTTGGTAACAACTGAGTTAAAGCCTTCAAGGGCGGCTATGACATGTTTAGTAATTTGATATAGACTCATGTGTGGAATTACTGTAATTACTTTTATCTGTTTCATTTCTATTTGTTGTACATTCTCCATGTCTACTTTATGTATTTCTATTACTGTTTGACCACTAGTAAGTGTCAAGTCGACCCCTCGTCATTAAATCTTCAAGGTTAGACTAGATACTTACTGGGTACGCGTTGTTTTGCGTACTCATGCTACACTTTTGCACTGAATGTGCAGGTACTAACATAGGTACTACACGTGGTCACACGGGCACGTATCCTTACTTCTTTAGAGATTAGTGGTGATCTGCATGCCTTGCCTCGATTTGCAGCACTGCAGTCTCCCTCTACCTTGTTTATTATTTCTGTTTATTACCTTTTAGACAATAGTTGTATTAGTTTTGTATATTCTTTATATTTCTCATGCACTTGTGGCACTGGATTTTGGTATGTACTATTTTACTTATCAATATTGTCATTATGGTTGACGTATTTCTCACGCTGGTATTTTCTTTTGAGAAACGAGTGTGTATGGTTACATGAGATCTTACTTATTTCATTTTTTTTTAAACTTTTGTTTTAAAAGGTAAAATGGGATAACTAAATTGGAGGTTCACTTGTGGGGTTGCCTAACATCGGTTTTAGGTGCCATCGTGACCTATTACAGATTTTGGGTCATGACATATCCAAGTAAGATAGGCGGTGTCAGCGTCATCACCACTTGAGTCACTATTGTCCACCTTGAGAACCAGGTTCTACTCCTTTTTGGGTTCTCTTCTTTCATGATTCTTCTTCTCTTTCATCTCAAAGGTTTTCAGATTTCTAATGAGTTCGTCAATAGTAAACTTTTGCAGATCCTTGGCTTCCGTGATAGCATTGACTTTTCTCTCCTAGGAACCAGGTAACACACTAAGTATTTTTCTGACCAGTTTGTTCCTTGAGATAATTTCTCCAAGAGAGTGAAGCTCATTGATGATGGAAGTGAAGCGAGTATGCATGTCCTGAATAGAAATATCCCCCTTCATCTTGAGTGGTTCCCTCATGTGCAGTTTGGAGAGCCTCCTAGATATCATTGGCAATTGACATCCTGAGATACAATTGTACTTGTCTGGTTCATTGCCACAAACGAGGATCTTCTTTGCTCTGCAATTTTTCTCGATGGCCTTACGATCAACATCATAATATTCTTTCTTGTCTTTGAAACTGTAACTGTTCCTCACCGATGGTCTTCATATAGAAGAAGGGTCTATCACAGATAACATCCTGGAGCTCTGAATCTTCTACCATGATAAAACTATGCATTCCTGTCATCCACTAGCCATAGTATTGGCCATTAAATCATGGTGGTCTGTAGGTTGATTGTTCTTCTTCAAAATTTTGTGGAGCAACCATATTGATCCTTTCTAGGGGTTAGCCTTATAGAAGAACCCACTCTGATATCAATTGATGTAACCTAATGGCCCACCAAATTGTATAGATAACCTGATTATCAATCAGTTTCAACAGAACACAGTAGTATGTAAATAACACAATAATATTTACATGAAAAACTCCCAGCTCACGAGATAAAAAACCATGACCTAAACTACTAGGATGTCAACTTCACTAACTGAGCAAACTTTTGATTACAACCTATTGTAATAAATGAATTAAACTCTTATCCCTCACCTACTCACAATAACTATATTGTAAGCCTCTTTGTAACAACTATATTATAAATCTAACCACTTGACTAACTCTAGTAAAAACAACCGCAGATTATTTAAAAGATGTCCTACGAAAAGCTTCTAAAAAGCTATGTGGGAATTATTTTAACGATCGGTCCGGTTGTTTTGCTTTCTAGACCCCTATTCCACTAAATAAGAATTCTAATGCATGCTTTTACTGTTTTACAACTTGCAGGGATGGTTATTTTAGGATTTGGAAGGGCTCAGGTTGAAATCGGAACACTTGGTTCCTTAAATTGGCCTTAAAAGGCTAAGTTTGACTTAGGTCAATATTTTGAGTAAACGACCTCAGAATCAGAATTTGATGGTTTCAATAGGTTCGTATGAAGATTTTAGACTTAGGCATATGTTCAGATCGGGTTTTGGATGACCCTAGAGCATTTTAATGCCTAATAATGGAAGTTTATTCTTTGAAGGTTTTAATAGTTCTTTAAATTTGGTTTGGAGCGGGTTTTTTTTTATATCGAGGTCCAAATGGGATTCTGATACCCGAAATAGTTTTGTAATGTCACTTAAGACTTGCACGCAAAATTTTGTGTCATTTCGAGTAGTTAAGTACGTTTCGGCGCATTTGGAGTAAATTGAAGAACTTAAAGTACATAAGTTTGATTCCATTGGTTTTGGGGTGCAGTTCTTAGTTTTAATGTTGTTTTAGGCGTTCCGAGAGTTCGAGAGAGTCTGTTTTATGATTCCAAATTTGCTGGTATGTTCGGGCGGGGCCCCGAGTGTTAATCGGACGAGGCTTGGACCTAGTTGGAAATCAGGAGAAATAGTTGAAGCCCCCAACTGTTGTCATAATCGCACTTGCGCTTGGCCAGCCGCAGGTGCGAGCTCGTAAAGCGGGCAAGGCCTCACAGAAGCGGCAAAGGAAGGGAAGCCCATGATACGTAGGTATGCCCCACGCTCTGCAAAAGCGGGACACCGTCCACAGAAGTGGAGCCAACCTGCCTAGGCAGTTCCGCAGGAGGGAACTTTTGTCCGCAGATGCGATGGTGCATGTGCGGCCCTGCGACCGTAGGTGAGAACTCGCTTGACGCTGTGAGGTTTTTTTTAAAACCTGACTTAGTAATGTTGGCTCATTTATTTCCATTGTTGGGAAATTTTTGGAGCTCTTAGAGAGGGGATGTCACCTAGCACTTCGAGGTAAGTAATTTCTATACAATGTGTGTTAAATAGATAGTTCATGGGTAGATTATAACATATAATTGGTGAAAATCATAGGTATAGGTGAAAACGTAGGTATTTTATGAATATGAGATTTAACCACAATATTTGTAATGGAATTTAGTAAAGATCATATATTTGAGTTCATGAGATTATGGGCATAAATTTTCAGAATACGGGCATGTGGGCCCAGGAGTAAATTTTAGGAATTTTGCAAGTTGGCTTGGGGAATCAAATTGATGGCTAGGATATGAACTTTTAAGCATATAATAATTATTTTACATAACATTTGACTAGTTTCGAATCGTTTGGAGCCAAATTGAGGGTTTGGGCACCACCTTAGACCAGAAAGTAGGCCTTGCGATGAGGTAAGTCTCTTTTCTAACCTTGTAAGTAGGAACTAACCCCTAGGTGAAGTAAATTAATATGTGTTACTAATTGAGGGGGGCTACGTATGGACGAGGTGACAAGATTCCATACTTAACTACTATTCATGCTTATGTCCAGGAAGTTTTAGACTTAAACCATGCTTTTTGGACAGCATTATTTGATAATATTTGCTAATTGTATTGAATGAGGCTAAGTTGAGAATTTTCAGATTTCAAGAGTTTCAAGTTAAATTTCTTAATTTTGAAAAGAATTGAGGGATGTTATGGTTACCTTGATAAATTTATATTTAACCGCGTCGCAAGTATATTCCCTGACTGGGATGACTTTTCCACTACTCCCATGGTAGCAGGTTGCTCACCTTAGCAGGTTAATAGATGCATCTATGTTTGTTCTGTTCAACCCTCGACATTAATTACGTATATGTATATTTGGATCAGGTCGTACGTCCTCGGCATAATTCGTACATGATGATAGAACTGGAAGTCCCTTTTATATTTTATATAAATTCATTGTCTTGAGAGGTTACTTGCTTTAAATGAGGGAAATGATTCGGTTCTTAAAAATGGCGAAAGGATTGTTCATTTATTTCTTACTCTGAGTTTTATCATCATTTTTATATATCATGTTTAATTAGAAATTCATATTATTATATCATTGGCCCTTAGTAAGTATCGGAGTCGACCCCTCGTCACTACTTTTTCGAGGTTAGACTAGATACTTACTGTGTACATTTTCTTTATGTACTCATGCTACACTTCAACACTTAAATGTGTAGGATCTGAGGCAGGTGCATCTAGATATCAGTCCGGCGCATACATTTGACTCATACTTCGAGACTTCACGGTGAGCTACCTTCCGAATTGTTCTACAATAGCTGGAGTCTTTCTTTTGTTATATTTTCTACGAAAAAGGGCCAAAACTGCCCCTAGACTATTCTCTTAAGGTTAAAAATACCCTTCGTCCACCTAATTTGTAAAAATTAACCTCATCGTAAAATATCTGGCTCATTCATGCCTGTAATGTCAACTTTTCAGCCCACTCATACCCTAAAAACTAACAGCCTTATTTTGATTAAGAAAAACATTTATTATTTATTATATGTTAATTTCTTATTGGCTTAAATTAAAACCTCACCCAATATCTAGGGCTACTTATCGGGTGAATTGTGCGGTTATTTACGGTTAACGGTTTGGCTTATCAGTTATCAGCTTTTAAATGTATTAATCCGCAAGCCACCCGATAATATACCGGGCTAATTGATATCTGTTTAGTTCTTATCGGGTGGTTTTCGTGCGGCTTATCGGCCTAATTTAATCGATGTTGTCTGTTAACACATTTGAACTTGTATCTCCTTTGTGAGGTTAGACCTTAGAAATATTGATTCTTGTTTATCATGGTGTTTTCTAGTTTCTTGACTCCATCGGTATTGAATTTAATATACATTGGTCGATGATTTTCATTTATTGTGCACATTAAAGTAATTAGAGAGGAAAAGAATGATTTTTGCAGTGCAAAATTCCCAAACAAAAGGACAAGCAAGAAAAATGGAGTTGTCATTTGTATTACTGTAAAGTTATGCCACATCCTTGGAAGTTACAAATTGGGGAGAATTCAAGAATTCAACTCTTCAATCATACGGTATTAAAGACTGTAATATACTTATTTAGGAATTAGGCGTTAGAGATAGAGTACAGGAAGTGAAAGGGTTAACTGATTATCCGTTAAGAAAATTGAATAATCCAGCCCCAAACCGATAAGCCGTTAATAAAAAAATTCAATTTGTTCCCCGTCCGTTAAACCGTTAACCTGATACCAATAATCCACTGAGCTTCAGTTTCGGTTTGGTTTTCGGTTTTGGTTCGATATGGAACACCCCTACACATATCCACTCATTAGCCTACTATGTCTTAGATTTTCACCCTTCAACACCCACGGATCTCCCTCTCCATCTCATATTTTTCAGCCTTAATTTAACTTTTAAAGTAACAATTTTTATTAAATCAAATTTTTGAGTGAAATAAGGTACTCTTTGAAATTAATGCTTCATTGTAAGATTTTATGGTTTAATAAGTTATTTTTCTTCCAATAGTAATGATCATTGAGCATTTGCAATATTTTTTTGTTGTATATTTCCTGGCAACTATGCATCCAATTTTGATTATACCAATGATTTATTTGGTCTCTGCTCGTACCTCGACCTTTTTCTTCTTCATTAGCTCACCATAGTCTGAACATCCGACCATGTCCATAAATTAAGCTATTGTACGAGGATGCTCTTCGGGTTATATCAACACCGCTAATTTTAAAAAAGAGACGGTTAAATCAAGAGAAATATTTGAGATCATATGCCTAAGAATATGAAAGAATATGGCTTATTGGTGAATGTGACTGTAATAAACACTTGATTGAGCTTATTGTATGAAGCAGTAAAGTGTAGTAAGAAAAATTAATGATGAAAGATATTTTTGTGATGGAAAGAAATAAGAGTATTAATGTGTATATTTAATATACAAAGAAATAGTAAGAGAAAGTTGATTAACTATAGGAGAGAGTTTTGTTTGCTTAGGGAAAAAATGGATGTATGAGAGTTCTAGTTGGTGGAATAATTATTAAAAGAAAGAGGAGAAAGAAATGGAAAAAAAGGGTCTTAGAATGTGGGTGAGTTTATTTTAATTAGGTGAGTCTTAAGTTAGGCCAATGGGACAATGACAAATGGAAATTAATTATGTTTTTTTGGCTAACAGGGTCTTTGAAAGTTGTATGACGTAAAGTATTGGTGATAAAAAATTTTGGTTGTCTGAAAATAAAATTTTAATGATGTTTGTAGTAATTATTCAAATAGAGTGCAAGGTCAAAAAAATGATGAGAAGAACAAGAAAAATATGAATGCACACATGCTAGAGGGGAAGGGCAGAGGGGGGAGGATTTTTGAGATGGGGGTATTATTGTACCAACTCTAATAGTCTAGGGACAGTTTTGACCTTTTTCTGTTATGACATGTGAGAATTAATTAAATTTTTTTTATCTAACATGGTCGTTAGTCATAAGGGCATTCTTGAGCTGAAAAGATAACGGTGAGGGCAATTTTTTTAAAATAGATGGACGGAGGGCATTATTGTACCAATTGCAATAGTCTAGGGACAATAGTCTAGGGACAGTTTTGACCCTTTTCTGTATTTTCTATCCATTTCATTTCTCACAATAGCCTAGTATTTTGTTTCATATTCTACTAGAATGCTCATATACTTGTGACACCAGGTCTTGGCACACACTAGTAGAGTTATATTTTGATTTCATTTTTATGATTAAGAATTGCAGTCAGTTGTTTTCGTTTAATTATTTTACATCTATCATTTCCTAATTCTTTTAAATGAGGAAAGTTATTTACTTAGAAAACTTATTAATAAAACGGGAAACCACTAGATTGTTCAGTGTTGTATTATAACACTAGGTTCACGTATGTCTCACAAGTCATGGGCAGGCCTAATAGAGTCTTACGGATCTGTGCGGAGAGGTCGGTACTTATCTTCGAGAGGCTATAGGGAAAATACTCTTTATTCATCTCATATCATGCAGTTGACTGTATACTAAGTCATTTATCTTATTCTCGCACAAATGGTGAGAACGCGCACAACAGGCGTTCCAAACCCGGGAGGAGCTGCTCCACCTGTTGCAAAAGGCCAATGTAGAGGCCCGGGGAGGGCACTAGCCCGAGGTAGGGACTAGGACATCCCAAAGTTGCCCCAGTTGCACCACCAACGAATCGAGTAAAAGATCCCACTGTTGAGAAGCGGGGCAAGGTGTTCGCAACTGAGCCAGTCCCGGTAGAATTTATGTCAGTGTCGGGCTTTCAGGAGGTGATGGGCTGTATGCTGCAATTCATGGATTCTATGACCTAGGCATGTTTATTTCCAACAGACCCAGCCACATCTCAGGCGGTAGAAGGAGCACAGATCCTTACTACTTAGGCTCCTAGGTATGCGGCTGCTGTATATCAGACCTCGGGTACACTACTATGGGTGGGGCCCAGCTAGTTGCAGCGGCTGTTCCTAAGCCTAGACAAGCTGCAGTCGATGAGAAGCAGAAGCTTTTGTAGAGATGGACTAGGCTACACCCTTCTTTCTTCGGCGGTGAGCGACATGAGGATCCCCGGGACTTCATTGATTGATGAATGGACAGACTGCACAACATGAGGATATTGGAGTCCCATGGGGTGGATTTCACTACTTTCTAGTTAGAGGGCAAGGCCCGTAGGTGGTGGCCGTCTTATTTTCTCTGCAAGCCAGTGGGTTCTCCTCCCATGACTTGGGACCAGTTTACACAGCCTTTCTTGGATAGGAATATCCCACCATCCTTCATTGATAGAAGATTTGTCGTGTCAATTTTAGCAGTTCAAGCAGGGTCAGATGTTAATGAATGATTATGAGGCCAGATTCTTTGAGTTCTCTCGCCATGCATTTATGATGCCTCCTACTGACATAGAGAGAGTGTGGAGGTTCGTTGCGGGGTTGCACTCTAGTATTCGGGCTAGTATAGCCCGGGAGGTTGAGATGGGGACTTCTTATCAGCTAGTAGTGGAGATTGCTTGGAGGATTGAGGACTACCGCCGGAGGGGTAGAGAGCAGATGCAGTAGGACAAGAGGTCCCATTTTTGTAGATAGTTTAGAGGTTCCTCAGCTGGAGGCAGAGGTCAGTTTGTGAGGGGTCAGCCTAGGAGGCCCACATATCCAGCACCACTAACTCCTCGGGGTGCTCTAGCGTGACCCTATTTTAGTGTTATGCCAGAGAGTTCTTACCGCCCACCAGCTATTCAGGGTTCTTCCAGTAGATACTCGGATTACCAGGGTTCTTTCAGAGCCTATTTTTCTGTCAATCCAGAGAGTTCATACCGTCCACCAGCTATCTAGGGTACTAGTGGGTATTCAAGCCGTCAGGGTCAGACTTTGGGGCAGCGATCTATGGTGCCAAAAGGTTGTTACAAATGTGGGTATCCAGGTCACATGAAGAGATTTTGCCCAAGACTTTTGGGCAAGGCAGTACAACATAGAGAGGGTTCATGGTGTGCCTATTTCCATCATATCAGATAGAGGCCCTCAGTTTACTTTATATTTTTGGAGAGTAGTAAATAGTACATTGGTGTTTACCATGAAAATGGTAACAACAATTAAATTTTTAAATAGGATTCTAAAAATTCGTGATCTATTCCCGAGCTAGTTTGAAAGGGTGATTAGTGCTAAACGTAAAGTAAAATAATAAAGATCTGGCTAGCCAAAACGATAATCGAACAAGTAAGGGGCATCCCCGAGCTTAGGACAAGCCAATAGATACCTCAAGACCAGACCTCGAGCCTACCTCGGGCCTATCAAGGGTAATCTTATCGAGGGTAGTTGGGAAAGGAATAATAGATAAATAGAAAAGTGAGTAAGGCTTTATATGATCAAGTTTGAGCAAAATAATTGAAGAACAGATCAAGAAACAATAAAATACTGAAGACAATCTCGAGATATAATAGACCAATCGAGAGAATAACTATCGGTGAATATGAATTAAAATCAGAGAAGAATTTAGAGAAAGAGAGAGAGAATATTATTGCTTTCTTTGTAAGGCCAACAAGAGATATCTTGCAAGGTGTTGGTGACCCCTCTTTTATAGAAGGAAAGGGGGCATCCAAACTTAATATAACAAACAAATATAATAAAATAACGAGATGTGATAGCCTGCATTTTTTTGTATGAGAACTGGCGTCGAACTGTTTGAAGAATTCTCGCGGGCCCTAGTCACATCCTTCGGGGAATATCTTCACCCATCAGGGTCTTAATCGATAATCAATCTAGGCAAGGCATTGGCTAGGTCTCGAGGGGGAACCGAACTGAGATCTCGTGCCTTCGGGATTTGCTCTTCGAAGCATTATGTCGAGGAAAATTAGTCTCCCAATTTCCTCGCATACAGATAGTCTCCACGTTTCTTAGAGGGAAGTGATAAGAAGTGTTGTTGACGCTCCTCCTCTAGGTCTTAGACATGCCATTACACCGATGGATCACCCTTTCTCTATAGAAGTCGAGGTTTTTTCCTTCCCGCTTCTTTAGAACCTTTTGGAAGTATTATGATCCCTTGCTTTTTGGGGACGCATTGTCGCTGTTGTCAGTCTGTGCCGCCATTTGGTATCTATCGTTTCATCTTCTATGAATGCATTAATTTTGCCTGTCGTTACGCTTTTAGAGGGCGATAATGGCACCGCCGGTTAATTTGTTTTTTCCCTATATATATATGGGGCTCCCCTGCGATTAGTTCTTCATTCAGGAGGCCTCCTTCGATACATGCTTTCCTGTAATGTTTGGGGCCTATGGCCTTAAGATCTTTTGTCGATCAAGCCATAGATCAACCCTCAATCTTTCCTGGGCAGGACGGGCTTGTCCTGTTGTGATGTCGTTGTTGTTGCTGTTGTTGCTATTGTTGCTGGCTTGGTATAGCGACATAGGAGGTCGGTGTCCCCTGATCTGGAGAAAGATTTTGGATTATCCACCGCTGTTTAAGAGGGGGATCGAATTATACACCGTTGCTCAACCTCTTTTACTGGCCCGGCATGTAACATCCCCTTTGGATTCTGGGGGGGGGGGGGGGGGGGGGTGATTGGCTCCACTCGACCGTTGCATTACGGGCC
>MU668618.1:70812-91374 GCA_026770625.1 Nicotiana glauca
GGGGGGGGGGGCGGGGTGGGGTGATTGGCTCCACTCGACCGTTGCATTACGGGCCAAGGCAATATCTTGAGAAATGGATTCGAGGGAAATATGCAGGCAGCGTCCGCACTAGCCGAATTTTTTGCCCAGCCACTTCTCGCCTTCTTCTGGTATCCCTTCGTCATTTTGCTCTTCTCCCAGCTTCCTTTTGAAGATGCCATTTCGAGAAGGTAGGGATGAGATCCTGGCAGGGGCCGAACTTGGAAGATATTGTCTTTGAGGTCATATGACCGAAAGGATGACTTTGGAAGCGCTACACGTAGGATGCTCTCTTTTTTATTTGTATGCTGCCTATATTTTTTTCCCTTTTTCTTTTTCGTAAAAGAAGCTTTTGTAAACATGTAAGATGCAATTGTATGTAAGGATTTATATGAATATAAATATGTTTTTTTACTAGTTTTATGCTTTCAATCCCTGCCCTTTTACGATATATCCTTATGTATGTTGAAAGCCTTCGTTTGTTGTTGACCGCTGATGAAGCATTTTACTGAACCCCGTGTTGACCGGTGTGTCTTTCATCGAACCCGATAATCAAGCTTCAAACTGAGCTTAATCCTACCCATCATATTCAGGCCGTCGACTCCCTCGAATTACGTGGAGATAGTTGACGACATCTTAGGTACCTCGGGAGAGACGGTAATCATATGGGGGGCTCTTCTGGACCATAGATAATTCTCTGGAATGTGTTTGAATTTACTTTGGAGATTCGCCCATGTGGGGGAGCTACTTTGATTTTGTTCAGGACTTTGATAAATGTGAAATAGCCTTGTTTATTTGCCACTTGACGTGGGTTCTTTTTGGTCCCTCTGTTGGCCAACCCGAGAGACTGGTGCTATGAGGGTTTCACGAATTATGCTAAATCCCGAGGCCTCTGGGGGTAATGCACAAAATATAGGTCATCTTGGGTACCCCGGAGACTTTATTGATCTCGATGTGGATGATCCTCCCAGGCTGCCTGAGATATATTTCTGCTTCCTTCTTGGCGTTTGTTTGCTCTTGCGCCCTTCGGGGCTTTTGGGGATGATACCCCGGATGGAGGTCATCCTCGGGTGCATTGGTGAGCCCTGTTGATGTGTGTAACTCCTTCAGAGAGAATAAGGTTGGCTCTCAGCGTCTACTCCTATGGAGTGGATGTCGCGAACTCGGGCGTATGTCTCGTTGTCCGACGTTGGTGCTTTGGGGCTCATCGAGGCCTTTTTCTTTGGGGAAGGCGCATTTTGGACTTCAGGTGAGTCGTCCCTTTCGGCGTTGTCCGTTGATGTTGTTCCCTGACACTTCCTTTACTTGTTCTCAGGGGGACAAGGATATGTCCTGCGGGGGCGTATCTCGTGCTTTCCTACTTGTACACGAAGCTCCTTTTTGTGGACTTGCGATGGCCTTAGATCTGGGCTGGTTCTTTTAAGACTTGAGCCTTGGATAATCTCGAGCCTGATCTTCGAGGTTCACCTCAACTTATCCTGCGAGAATGCCCCGGTTCAGATGAATGTGATCGAGAGACCTGAATCTGGACTTTCAAAAGTCAGGGCTGGGGTAATCGATGCGGAAGTTATATCAAGACGACCCAAGGCTGATCGAGAGATGGAGACTTTAGGGGAAGCTGCTATCGTTCTGTCCGAGTTAAGTCGAGCCCTCCATCGCAAAGACAGGGTCGAAGAACGTGTTTGCTGCTTGAACCTGGAGGGAGGTGTTCAAGGAAGCTGGAGCAAGGGCCTTGTCTTTTCAGAGGAGTTGGCCTGAGCCAAGGTGGATGAAGGCAATTTTTGGCCACTCCTTATGGACGCTACAGAGGACATTATTTTTGACGAAAAATAGAGGTTCCGTTGTTTCGTAGCTTTTTTTTCTGGCGTGCAGGGCGTGTCTGTAGGCGAAGAATGTTTTTTCATGTAATATAAGAAATTCTTTAAGGCTTTTGTTCCTTTTGTACCTTTTTCCTGTCACAACTCTCGATCGTATAGATTGGTTTTGGAGGTAGTCTCTGAGTTGCACCATGGCTCGAGCTTGGGTAGGTCCTTCGGCTCCCATCTGCCTTTATGGGCGGAAGGCGGTGATCCTCCGTGCTTCTAGGCCACAGTGATTTCATAGGTGCATGTTCCGGGGATTTGCCTTTTCTGCCAATAGCGTATTGATAGTGCCGCTTGGGTCGTCTCTTCAAGCGTATCCGCTGTTTAATTATTCTCGGGTTCTGCCTTCGGGTGTCTCGAGACACATCATTCGAAGCGGGCAAGCTAAAATAACCTTCGACTAGATGGCCCAATGGTCAAAGGTTGACTATTTCATGGCTTTTTTCCGAGGAGTATCCCGATCAGGTCGGTACGGGAGGCTCTTTTTCCCGGAGGAATTGGCCTAAGCCAGGAGGACAATCGGGGATCTTGGTTGTGGTTTGTCCAGGCCATAGAAGGCGTAGTTTGGCAAGTTGTTTTCCTTTCGGTGCGGGGCATAGATTTGACCATTCTATAATCGCGAGGTCCCTACAAAGGGAGAGGGCGCCCTGCGTGCTACATATATATATATATATATATATATATATATATATATATATATATATTTTGGCAAGTTGTTTTTTTTCGGTGCGAGGCATAGATTTGACCGTTCTATAATCGCGAGGTTCCTACATAGGGAGAGGGCGCCCTGCGTGCTATATATATATACGAAAAAAGAGAGGTTTTTCGTTTCTTTGTTACCTTTTTTATTTGGGCGGAGTGAAAGATAGCGACTTACTTTACTTGTAGGGGCCGAGTTGGAGAAGGGCTTTAACGGCGAAGGTAGTAGTGGGGAATATGCACATAGGGGGATTCCGTGCGATTCAGGCCAGTGGCTTGGATCCTTTTTTGGATGCTCCAAGGGAGCGGAATTTGATACCAAGTTCCTGATATCTTGAGGTTCAGTCTCTGAGTCGTGTCATGGCTCGAACTCTGTTTGGCCTTCCACTTTCTACCTGTATGTGTGGGAGGAGGGTGATGACCCCTCGTGTTTCTGGACTGAAGCGGCTTTGTGCGCGAGCCGCCCAGAGTTTTGCCTCAGCTATTGTCGTGCTTCTTGGGCATTAGTCGAATGGCCTTCGGATTCGGTCTCTGAGTCGGGATCCTGACTCGGGCTTATCCTACCTTCGAGCCTATTTAGGCTGGCGATAATGATTTTCATTCTCTGCCTTTGGGCAATTGGCGATTTTCTTGTAGCTAGTCTCCGAGTTGGTAGACAATGGTCTTCATTTCATACCTCCGAGTGTACTACAATCTTTGGGTCCAGTCTCTGAATTGTTTCGTGATTCGAGCTGCAATTAGCCTTTTTCCATTTTGGAGGTTCTAGTTGGCGATAGTGCCTTTTGATTCCCGCCCTCAAGCGTTTGATGATATTCTGGGTCCAGTCTCCGAGTCTCGTTGCAATTCAAGTTGTAATTTAACCAGTGGTGGTAGCCTTTCTGTTGCTTGGTCATCGAGATCTTTCAGTATGAGGAATGGAGGTTTTGCTTGGCCAGCGATAATTGCGCTTATGTAGTTTGGTCGTAGAGACTTTTCGATATAGGGCCCGGAGGCTCACTTAGCCAGCGACAATAGAACTTATGTTGTTTGGTCATAGAGACCTTTGATATGAGGCCCGGAGGCTTTGCTTTGTTTAACTATTTTGGATCCGGTCTCTGAATCAGGTTACAATTCGAGCTCTCTTTAATCCTCAAGTAGTCAATTTTCAATTTGATGGTCGTATAGACCTTTCGGTGTGAGGTCGGGAGGCTTTGTTTAGCCGGCAACAATGGCACTTACGCTATTTTAAGGCCTGGAGGCTTTTTGTAGGCTTTGTTTCCTCTCGTTAAGGTCTTATTGATTATTTTTCCTGACCTGTCATTGGTTATAAAAGAACCTCAATTTCAAGTCATAATCGGTGATGTTTCAAGCATCTTAGAAGGTTCATAGCCCATAGGTAGAGCAGATCGACGCTTTTTTGATTTTGGAGTCGATGCCGTCGGGACTCACTTTTTTCCTATTGACGGAAGCCTGTGTTTTAACCGGTTCTTTCCGAAGTAGATTCAGAGGATTTTTTAGCAACAGTCGGGCGTCCTTGAGTTGCATTTTTGGGGATGTAGAAGCCGTTCTGACCATAGTCGTGTGCATTTGGTTTATGCCATTTTTGATCCCGAGAAGCAGTTTTAGGTGTCCACACCGAGGGTATGCCCTTTAGGGATTCTTACAAATGCGATGTGTAGCCTAAACTACGGGATTTTTCATGCCTGTGGAGGTCTTATATTTTTCCATGCCTGTTGAGGTCTTACAGTTTGTCATGCCTTTTGCGGTCTTACAGTTTATCATGCCAATTGAGGTCTTACAGTTCAGGGAGAATAGATTTGGTTTTGTCGAGGCTGCCTGTTAGGGTCTTACAATTTTGGATTTTCCAGTGCATGGCGATTGGTGATAGTCTCTGAGTTATCGAGTTCGCTTGAAGACATCTTTTCATGAGCTCGGAGCTGTTTCTGGGGGCTTGATGAGCCTGGAGTTATTTTTTGAGGGCTTGGTGAGCCCAGAGTTTCGACCTTGGGTCGTCCGGATGTCGTACTTCCTAAATTCCAAGTATCTCGGGACGAATTTCGTGGAGATGCCCCCATCGGGGGCATGCTATGATTTGTTTCTTTTTGCAAAGCAAGGTGTTGAAGATATGCTCTGACTTATTGATGCGATATATGTGTTGTCAATTTGGCTTGACCGGTTTTTAGGTCAATTCGGGCTATTTTGCTGATTCTCACGTTGCTTTGCTTTTGTTTAGGAGCCTTTCTTTTCTCCTAAAAGAAGGGGGGTGCTTTTTGATTACCTCATATAATATTACATTTTCTCGTTTTAACGTGATTTGGCTACTTTGACCGCTTTGGCCTGATACATCATCTCCCCGTATGGATTTTTATTCAGCGCTCCTTTGAATCTGATGGATTTCAGGAGGGATGCTCCCAGCCACTTTAGGGGTTGGCCGTAAAGATGGCTTCGAGCGACTTGTGCGGAGTTTTATCTCCTGGTGGCTTTGCGCGCGTTGCCTCATTAAAAACCTTACCGGTAAAAACCCTCCTTCTTTGTGGGATAAAAACTCAGTCTAAGGAAAAGAGTGCAATGAGCGCGCCTTTATTGGGGTGTCTCGAGATCTTTGGAAAGTGCTAGTGTCTTGATATTTTCGATCAAGTCGTGCGCGCCTTTCTTGGGAGTCCTCGGGCTTTCGGGCAGTGTCTGCACGAGGGTTAATTTCTATTTTTAAAATAAAATAAAAAAACGGAGGTATATTGAGACGGGACACTTCTGGGTGCTGACTTGCTTTGATCGTCTGAGGTCGGGCATGCGACGCGGGTTTATCTTTGTGTTTTGTCAGACTTGCCCAGGATTGAGCCCTGATTCGCCCGTGGGTTTATTCGGGGGCAGAGGCAAGGGGACCAAGAGTATATCGTGTATTGCAAACATTTCTCTTGCCGCGTGCTTCTCTCCATGGATGGTTTTGATCCCGTCCTTTGTCAGGAATTTTATCATTTGGTGGAGAGTGGACGGTAGTGCTCTCATGCAATGTATCCATGGTCGTCCGAACAAGGCATTATACCTCATATCCCCTTCGATGACGTAGAACTTGGTATGTTGGGTTACGCCGGCCACGGTGATAGGTATGATGATCTCCCCTTTTGTTGTTTTGCTTGCCATGTTGAACCCGTTGAGGACTCGAGTGGCGGGTACGATTCATTCAGTTAAACCAAGCTATTTTATTACCCTTGACCTAATAATATTGGCTGAGCTTCCTGGATCCACGAGTACACATTTTATCTGGAAAGAATTTACAAGGAAGGAAATTACCAAATCGTCGTTGTGGGGCTGAGACAAAGTATCTGTATCTTCTTCACTGAAGGAAAGGGAATCATCGGGGATGTATCCTAGAGTCTGTTTCTCCTTTGTGATAGATATTTTTGTTTTCGTCATCATGGGTTCTTGCGGGGTATCGGTGCCGCCCATGATCATGTGGATGACGTGTTGAGGTTCGTTTACTTCATTCTTCTTGGCTGCCTCCCTGTCTCGAAACTGATTTTTGGCTCGATCACTGAGGAATTCTCGAAGGTGCCCTTTGTTTAGCAGTCGGGCTACCTCTTCTCGTAGTTGAATGCAATCCTCGGTCCGATGGCTGTGTGTGTTTGCGAACTCGCACGTCAAGTTGTAATTTCTCTGTGAAGGATCCGAATGTATTGGTTTGGGCCATTTTGTACCTCAGATTTTGTTGATAGCGAACATGATGTCTGATATGTCGACGCTGAAATTTTATTCCGATAAGTGAGGTGCGTTGACCGGTCCCAAGTTTCGGTCAAACCGGGTTCTGTTGATGACCCCTCGAGGATCCTATCCTCGATCCATCCCCTTATTGTTGCGGGGCAGATTGCACCTTGGGTCATTCCTTCTGTCTTCGAGGTACGATTGATATCGTTTTGTGCTGGGCTTTATCTCTTTTGTCGGGAATCTGCTTGGGTACACCGAGCCCGATAGGGCCCCCAGCTAGACATCCTCTGCCCTGATCATCGATCAATACCAGTTGTGGACTTCCGACCAGGTTGCGACTAGGTATTCAATTAGATTTTGTTTTAGTTGTTTCGAAGCCATGGATCTCAGTTCATTCAGTCCTTGGGTGAAGGCCTGCACCACCCTATCGTCGGAGATTGGTGGCAACTCCATTCGTTCCATCTAGAACCAGGACACGAACTCCTGTAGCATCTCGTTTTCTCTTTTCTTGATTTTGAAAACATCGAACTTCCTTGTCGCTACTTCAATGGCTCCGGCATGTGCTTTTACAAAAGAGTCCGTTAACATGGCGAATGAGTCTATGGAGTCGGGATCTGGGTTATGGTACCATATCATGGCCCCCTTTTAAAGCGTTTCTCTAAACTTTTTCAATAGTACGGATTCAATCTCGTCATTCTTTATGTTGTTACCTTTTACTGCGTAGGTATACCCAGTGACGTGTTCGCTGGGTTTGGATGTGCTGTTGTACTTAGGGAGTTCTGGCATTCTGAACTTCTTCAGGATAGGTTTCGGCACCGTTTCTTCGAGGAATGGTCTTTGAATGAATTTTTTTGAATTTAGACCCTTAAGGACCGGAGGGTCGCCAGGGATCTAATCGGCCCTAGAGTTGTAGATCTCGACCCTTTTATCGTTGGCTGTGATTATTTTCTCTCCCGATTCGATCCTTTTGGTGAGGTCCTCAAGTAATTTAACGATAGTGGGGTCAGCCACCAACTCATTATTGCTTAACCTTTTGAGTACTCGCTCTGCGAGGGAGCTGTATTTAGTGCCACTGTACTGGGGGTTCTTGCGTGGATCTGTAGCTGAGCGATTGCTAGTTGTTGTGCCTACAACATTTCAAAGATAACGTGAAGACTAACTTCCTGTTCTTCTCGAGTCGAGGTTTTTTGCGCTCCCAGTTTGTCGCTATGTCGTACGCTCTTGTCAGTGTGAGATGTTTCGTCTACTTGCTCAGTGTCCTGCGAATCCGCGTCTACTGCGATTTGTCCGGGAATGCCGTCAGGAATCTGTGGAGGTGCTCCGACGGACCAAAATGGCCACATCATTTTCCCCGTAGTCTTCAAGGTTGTTGTTCTCAACCCTGTTTATCGAGCCGGACATTTTGACCTGCAATAAAAGAGTTCTCGGGCAAGAAAAAGTGTGAAAGATATCATGCGTTTAAGTGACGAAACTAGTAAGAAAATAATCACTATTATTTTTAGCCCCACGGTGGGCGCCAAACTATTTACCGTGAAAATGGTAACAATAATTAAAATTGTAAATGGGATTCTAAAAATACATGATCTATTCCCGAGCTAGTTTAAAATGGTGATTAGTGCTAAACGTGAAGTAAGATAATAAAGATTGAGCTAGCCAAAACAATAATCGAACAAGTAAGGGGCGTTCCCGAGCTTAGGACAAGCCAATAGATACCTCAAGGCCAGACCTCGAGCCTACCTTGGGCCTATCAAGGGTAATCTTATCGAGGGTAGTTGGGAAAGGAATAATAGATAAATAGACAAGTGAGTAAGGCTTTATATGATCAAGTTTGAGCAAAATGATTGAAGAACAGATCAAGAAACAATAAAATGGTGAAGACGATCTCGAGATATAATAGACAAATCGAAAGAATAGCTATCGGTGAATATGACTTAAAAGCAGAGAAGAATTTAGAGAAAGAGAGAGAGAGAATATTATTGCTTTCTTTGTAAGGCCAACAAGAGATATCTTACAAGGTGTTGGTGACCCCACTCTTTATAGAAGGAAAGGGGGCGTCCAAACTTAATATAACAAACAAATATAATAAAAGAACGAGATATGACATCCTGCATTTTTTTGTAGGAGAACTGGCGTCGAGCTGTTTGGAGAAGTCTCGCGGGCCCCAGTCATATCCTTCGAGGAATATCTTCACCCATTAGAGGTCTTAATCGATGCTCGATCTGGGCAAGGCATCGGCTAGGTCTCGAGGGGGAACCGAACTGAGATCCCGTGCCTTCGGGATTTGCTCTTAGAAGCACTATGTCAAGGAAAATTGGTCTCCAATTTTCCCGCCTACAGCTGGGGACCTGTGTAGAGCTCAGCACAACATTTCATCCATAGTTTATGAGGAGGATCCAGTTGTCGTTATTTCTAGATAGGATAGCCAGTTGAGATCCAAGATGATTTCCGGGGTAAATTTTGAGTGGAGGGGCCAACCAGTCGAGGAGGCGACCTGCGTGTCCAAGGAGGAATTGCGGCACAGATATCCTCACTTATTCAAAACTCTAGGTATGATTCTAAACTCGTTCGAGGATGAAAGTTTTTTTAAGAGTTGGAGAATATAATGACCCGGCCATCCATTTTACTTTATAGAACCACGTTCCCCTAAATAAGACTTCTCATACATGCTTTTACTGTTTTATGACTTGCGGGGCCCGGGTGAATTTTAGGAATTTTGCAAATGGACTTGGGGAATCACTTTGATTGCTAGGATATGAACTTTTATGCATGTGTTAATTATTTTATATAACATTCGACTATTTTCAAGTGGCGCCAAATTGAGGTTTTGGGCACCGTCTTGGATCGAAAAGTAGGTCTTAAGACGAGGTAAGTCTCTTTTCTAACCTTGTAAGAAGGAACTAACCCCATAGGTGAACTAAATTAATATGCGTTGCTAATTGTGGGGAGCTACATATGCACGAGGTAACAGAGTCCATACGTAGCTACCATTCACGCTTATGTTCGGATAGTTTTAGGCTTACACCATGCTTTGTGGACACCATTATTTAATTATATTTATTAATTGTGTTGAAAGGGGCTAAGTTGAGGATTTTAATAATTCAAAAGTTTCATGTTGAATTTCTTTATTTTAAAAAGAATGGAGGCATGTTATGATTAACTTGATAAATTTATATTTAACCACATCCCAAGTATATTCCGCGACTAGGGTGACTTTTCCGCAAGTCTCATGGGAGCGGGCTGTTTGCCTCGGCAGGTTAATAGATACATATATATTTTGTGCCATTTGACCTTCGACAGCGCACATAGTTATGTATATGTATATTTGGATCGGGCCGTGCGCCTCGGCATAATTCGTGCGTGATGATAAAACTGGAAGTCACTTTATATTTGATATAAATTCATTGGCTTGAGAAGTTACTTGCATTAAACGAGGGAAATGATTCGATTCTTAAAATTGGTGAAAGGATTGTTCATTTATTTCTTACTCTGGGTTTTATTGTCATTTCTATATATCATGTTTAATTAGAAATTCATATTATTATGTTGTTGGCCTTTAGTAAGTGTCGGAGTCGACCCCTCGTCACTATTTCTTCGAGGTTAGACTCGATACTTACTGGGTAGAAATTGTTTATGTACTCACGCTATACTTTTGCACTTAAATGTGCACGATCTGAGGTAGGAACATCAGGATATCAGTCCCACGTGCACGCTTGACTTATACTTAGAGACTTCACAGTGATCTTCCTTCCGAGCCGTTCTACAGCAGCTGTAGTGTTTGTTTTGTTATATTTTTCTGTCTATTTCGTTTCAAACAATATCCTAATATTCTTTTGTATATTCTACTAGAATGCTCATATACTTGTGACACCCAGTCTTGGCACACGCTAGTAGACTTATGATTTAGGGTTCATTTTTATGATTACGAATTGCACTCAATTGCTTTCGTTTAATTATGTTACATATGTCATTTCCTAAATCTTTTAAATGAGGAAAGTTATTGACTTAGCAAACTTATTAATAAAACGGAAAACCAGTATATTGTTCAGTGTTGGCTTGCCTAACAATGATGTTGACCGCCATCACAGTCTATAAAAGAATGGGTCGTGACAATTACAGATAAATAATATGAAAAAATACACAACAATACTAAAGGACACACGATATAATCAGCACTAGAATCTGGTCCTTTGTTTTGTTGCTATTTGTCCTTCAATGCCTCAGAGAGAATGAAGGCGGGTGCACACTTGAGAGTAATCAATATTTAGGTTTGCAAGTGTGAGTTGAAATTTTTTGCCTCATTGTTATGAATGAAAATAATCTCCGAGCGGACATATTAGGAAATTTAGCAAGTTTTGTATGGAACCACGTTAGAAAATATTTATATAGCAGTAGGTTACTAAAATAAGGTAGGCCATGGTATTGTGAAGTTCCCTTCCCCTTTCTCTGAGTCCGTCTTCTCGCCCCCTTTCTATTTCTGTATCTCTAGCTTCTCATCGTGCTTCCCTTATTAGTGTAATTCAGTTCAGTACGTATAAAATACAAGTTTGTAGTTGTGTTGAGAAATTGGGTTCATAACATTGGTGCTTTCATTGAGAGTACTTCATGGTAAATTCTTCTGAGGCAGTGGTGATTTTAGATCGATTCACCGGAGGAAACCCAGTGGGATGGATTTATCAGGCAGAGTGGTACTTCAACTTTTGTCATATTCCTATGACTATTGGATATCTCTAGCTTCATTATACCTCGGCGGCGATGCACTCACTTGGTTCGATTAGGTTTACCGCAATGACCAGTTCTTTGATTGGAAACATTTTACAGAAAAGTTGGTTATGCGCTTTCAGAAACGGACTTTTGCAAATTCGGTGAAGCGGCTGGCCTATCTTTCATAGACTCGTTTGACTATGTTCATTTTGAAATTTTGGTCCCTCATAAAGCCCAGCGGCCTGCCTTGGCTCCTCTGAGCAATAGCCTAAATTCTGGTGATGGAGTTGATTGTTTACCTACTGGCTATTTGGAGGCTAAACCAGCTAGTGATGACGATGCTTCAAAGCCTCTAAAAGAAATACCAAATGAAGAAGCTACAACTCCTGCGAGCAGCGCTGTCCAACTGTTTGATGTAAGTTCAGAGTGGTATGTTGCTGCAACTTCACTTGATAGTGGCTCTATTCAAAGACAATTTGAATTTGACACCGTTGAAATATGTATCTTGCTGAATTTGTCATGGAACCTGACCCTATTTCGGATCTATATCTTGATAATCATTTTATGGAGAATGAGGATGGCATCCCAACAAGTGCAATGCCTTCTGACCAAATAATGCCTGAAGTTGTGCATCGAAAATTCAATGGAGGAGTAGAACATAATAAAGGTTTCCTTCCAATTTGGGCGGACAACGTGTTGCATGTACCACAATTTGCTTTTCAACTGAAAGTATACAATCTGTGCAAGGATTATTTAACCATAGTGGTGGATGATTTTAAGGAAATCCTTAGGAAATCAGCTTATCACATTGATACCATTTGTGCTAATCAACGTCTTTGCAATCAGTTTCCATATAATTCTACTGTGACAGATCTTTGTGTTTGGGATCAAGGAATAAGTTCTATGTTCATGACTCTAACAGGATCCACAAAGACCGTAGAAGGACTACTTTTATTGGGATCTACTAGCAAGTTTTGCTTAGTTGCACATTCTAACTCTATGACTGCAGTGTGGGAACCTGGACGAGAATGGTGTTTGCATGCCTATAATTTGCAATTAATTCGATATGGGCAGCAACTACATCTCCAGTTTTTCATCACTGTTATAATGCTAAAAAGGACCCTTCATCCGACTTGACAGAGTTGAAACTAAGAGAAATGGTGTTACCTTGGAGACAGAACCTTCTTGTTTTGTTGTTTGCCTTGCATGATGTAACTATGGTGCAACACTTGGATAAGGATACCTCAGCGAAATACGTCCTCAAGGTTATAACAGAAGCATGTGGTGAAGTTTTACTAAACAGGAAGTTGTTTCATCAAAATTTACAAAAGGCTGACACAAAATTTGCAAGAATTGGCACATGGAATATGAGTGATGACTTTATACTGACAATTAACGTACAGTCAAGGGTTGAGCTCAACGACTTCCAGCAACTTGCTAGAGTTCTTAGAGCAATTGCGAGAACCGATTGTACCATTAGAGGTGTTCTATGGCTATATTGTAAAGTTGGCATACAGGTCTGCCTTTGGGTCGACACTGGGCAAATACTCAAGGTTGGCTTGTTTAGAATTGTTTGCAAATAACGCTCGAGATGGTATATGTGCTAAATATGAATGGTGGTACAACGCATCAAACAATAACTTTTACTTGAATTACAAAGTAAGGAATGTGGATGCATTTGGTGGAAATTGCAATTTTGTTGGTAGCGATGATGAAATAATAAATGCTGAGGAAAGCGAGTGTGAAGATAAAGCAGGTTTAGATCAAAAGATTGGAAAAATGGATTCAAGGCTTGACAAACTTAAGAAGGAGTTGAGGAAAGTGGCTGCCCGTGAAATTGCTCTTTACTCTGTCCTGTTTGAGCAGGGCAGTTTTGTCTACCAACTACACACATATAAAAATACTGTTTCTGCCCTTGTTTTAATTTCCATTATCCTAAGAGACCAGGTTTTCCAGGAGGCTTTGAAGAGGTTATGTCATGTTATCAATGGATGTGTGATAGGAACAATGTGTTGCCATACTAGATAGGGCTAAGTTCAACATGGGTTTTCATGAGTCAGCTTATGCTGCTCTATCTCTAATAGTTGACTCAAAGGTGTTGCATATTCCAACATTGTGCTTTGCAACATTATTCTCATGGTATCTGTTTGATAGCCGTTTCTCAGACCCATTTCTTGTTGATGTAACACCTGATCCACGATCAAGTCTTGGCCTAATCACCACTATGATATCAATGTTGCTCTATTTGAACCTTGAGGACAAGGTTCTTACTGAAGACCGGAGTATTATTATGAATGAAAATAACCTCCGAACGGGCATATTAAGAAATTTAGCAAGTTATGTGTGGGACCCACGTTAGAAAATATTTATATAGCAGTAGGTTAGTAAAATAAGTAGGCGATGGTATTGTGAAGTTTCCTTACCCTCTCTCTGAGTCTATCTTCTCACCCCCTTTCTATTTCTATATCTCTGGCTTCTCATCCCCTTCTGGTTATGCTTCCCTTGTTCCTTTAATTCCGTTAGTAATTCTTGCTTCCAGTGTAATTCAGTTAAGTACTTATAATATACAAGTCTCATGTTGATAATATATAAGTGAGGTCATCAAAGATGATGCAAGGGAGTGTCTGGTACAGCGCATGCTTCAACAGTGCTGGTGTACCATTGCGTATTTTTGCAACAACTTTAACAGCTATTAGTGTTGACTTGTACTGTGACCGGAGGAACTGATCTCTATTTATTCTCTCTGCTGTTCCCTCATCTGATTTCATTTTAGATTTGAATCAGAAATTTGACTCCTTGCTCTGAAACGCTTTAGTGGCAAATTGTATCAGGTTCCTATCAGAAGCGACACGAAAAAAAGTTTTAGAAAAGAAAATTATGGCTGCTCACACTTTCAGAATAAGTTTAATATACGCATCGTTCCATGATAGTGTGTGTCTAATAGGCACAGCTTGAGCATCAATCAGGTTTCTAGTAGATCGCAACCTTAGTTTAGGTGGCTACGTAAAAGCTTTTGACAAGTTTCAGTAGTGCATCCACGATGCCTATAGGAGTTTCTTTTCCTTCTCCAGCAAGTGAAGGAAAATGCCAAAGTGGTAGATTTATATTCTCTTCTTTAAGAGAAAGGAAAAATTAATTAAGATAAATATGTTATCCTTCTTTCAACTAAAAGTAAAAATCAAAATATATGGTAAGAAAATCAAGGCTTATAATTAACATATAGGTTCAGTTACTGCAACAAAAACATTCGTGGTCTACACAAAATGCTAAGAATAATGAGAATTCTCGAATCAAAAGGAGTTACTATGGTCAAATCGACGTATTAATGTGATTTCCTACCAAGAAGATAGCTTTTTTCTGTCCTTGTTTATCAACTAAGTGATTTCATATTATCTTTCATTTTTAATCAACTTATTCTTTCGTAATGATAAAAAGCCACCCTTTCTGTGTTTTATATTGGGTGATTAACAAAGTAAGCTTTAGGCACATGAAACCTAAGTATTCATTATAGTACCAAAAATACCATTCAGAATTTTATGGTGTTAAATACGTTATGTATCTTTATAGGAGATCATCACTAAAGATAAAATAAGAACGCCAAAATCCGAACATAATGATTGTCCAAAAGCACCACCATATCCAAGAGTTATTAGATATGTCATTCATATCTGCAAGTGGTTTGTAGGCTCATAAGGTGACCCAAAATTTGCAAAGTTATTTTTCTATATTACCACTAATGAAAATAATGGCAGTCTTTGTCTTCCTTATTATTTAGAGATCGCTAGCCGGTAAAATATTACTACTACGTTTTAGTCTGTTTATAAAACAATATGTCTATCAGATATCATTTATAACATTTTCATTTGGAATGTTCTCAAAACAAAGATTCTATCAATTTAATTGGGAACACAAAAAGTACGAAATGTTTTCAATAGACCAGATACATTAAGTAATTATCAAATTAAAAGTAGTAGTGAAAAAGAATATGAAAATGAAATGACTCGAAGAGTTTCAACTAGATTATTAGATGAATATTATTGGGAATACAAAAGTATTTCGCGAGTTTCAAAAAGTATCTCATACGTCACATGGGAATATTGAAATAATACAAGACGAATTTGAAGTAGATATAGCCTTATATATATATATATATATATATATATATATATATTAGTAAAATATAGTTAGATCAATTAATATTAACCAGATACGAATTAATGTTAGTCAAATTATATAAATATTTTTTTTATATTATCAATGTATAGAATTTAGACATTGTTCACAAGAAAACATGGTAACAATGGACACAATATTATTTCAATAACATAATACTTAATTATACGTGAGTTTAATTATAATAAATTGTATAAAAGCTACTGCCAATCATCATTGAGACAGACGCACAGAATGTGCTTGGTATGTTAATCTCCCATGCCTTAAATTGTATTAACATTGTTACTGATTTCAGGTCATTACTCCGACAGCTGAATAGAGCATCAGTACAAGTTACCTATAGGGAGCAGAACAGTTTAGCAGACACACTAGCTAAATATGGTGCAAGGCATGTCAAGGAGCAATGCCTACTTTTTGACACACCTCCACTTTTTGCACAGACTTCTTACCACCAAGACCAGAAGAGCATGCTCCATCTCCGGAATACTCGGCAGTCTAGTAGTTCTAGTTATGTAAATTCTACTGTATGTACTAAACAACCTACTTTAGTAGTTTCTGCTCTCGTATCTTGTTTTGTTACCCCAATATGGGGAATTCTCTTATCTAGGGATCTTTTTGTACAAAAGATGCCTTGTAGGCATCCACCACTATAACTTTATGTAAATTTTGTTATGTCATAATATTGCCTATCTTTCTTACCAAAAAAAAATAATAATAAATTATATATTGATCATTAATGATACTGTAGTAACAAAAAAACATTAAAGACTTTGGGGCCATGAGTCCCCTGCCGGAAAAGGACTATAGCCTAGGAACAAATGAAAATAATAAATGAAGGAAAGAAAATAAAATGTTAAATAAAATCATAAATTGTTATAAAAATAAAGACTAGAAAGTCAAGAAAGTATAGAAATGCCTAGCATAAAGACTATAAAATATATGAATTGTTTTGTCTTTGACATAGTACTTGTGTAAGAGCTGGTCGAGAATAGACGAAGACGCCAATGATCTTAGAGATCTTAGTTGCCTTCCTTTCACTAACTTCTTCATCTACGTTAATGGTCATCTTCTCGAGAATAGAGACAGACGCCAGTACTAACCTTACAAACCGCAATTCCACTTTTGAACCATGGAATCATGTATTCCCAGAGTTTGAAGGTTATTGAGTTCATCAATCCTGCAACCTTGTCCTTTCAACTGATTCGAATCTACTTTGTTGTTGTTGTTGTTGGTAAAATAAAAGCACTATTTCTCTAGAAAAACTTGGGCCAACCCTATTAAAGAAATCAATGTCAGTACTACAATATATTCCCTCTGTTTCAAAAGAATTGGCACTATTTCCTTATTAATGTAACGGTCTGATCGATCGTTTTGAGAATTTTTATTTAGTTCAGAGGTTTGAGATCCTGAGTAACTTCATATGGTGTATTATGACTTGTGTATATGGTCGGTATTGGTTTTCGAGTTGTTCGGAATTAATTTGGAAAAATAATTCTTAAATAGGAAGCTTTAAGTTGGAATAGTTGCCCAAGTTTGACTTTTATGTATTTTACTGCGGAGCAGAGCTTTTATGTTTTTTAGGTCCGGATAGTGATTTTGTACTTGCGTGTATCCCGAATTTGCATTTAGATGTTTCTAGAAGGTTTTGGCTCTTTTTGGCGAAAGTTGGCAATTTGAAAATTTATAAGTTTGACCGGAATTTGACTTTGATGATAATGGGATCAAATTATTGCTTCGTGAATTAGAATGGGTTTTTATGTTATTTGAAACTTGTGTCTAAAATTTGAGGTCATTGTGAGTTGATTTGATATAGTTCGGCACGAGTTTTAGAAGTTGAAAGTTTATTAAGTTTGATTTGAGGTGCGATTCGTGGTTTTGATATTTGTTATATGTGATTTGATGCCTTGAGTAGGTTTATTTTGTGTTTTGAGACTTGTTGGTATATTCGTACAAGGTCCCGAGAGGTTCGGGTGAGTTTCAGGGTGATTTCGGATCATTTAGGTAGATGATTTCATTGCTGGATTTCACTGGCTTCTGATGCCTCAATTGTTCTTCACGATCACTAAGATGTAGGCGATAATAACTAGTCAACCCAAGGAAACTCCCAATCTCACTGGTAGAAGACGATCTAGGCCAACTCTAAACTACCTCAATCTTCTTCGGATCTACCTTAATCCATCACTGGATACCACATGCCCCAAGAATGCCACTGCATCAAGCCAAAACCCACACTCGGAGAATTTAGCATATAGCTTCTTCTCCCTCAAAGTCTGGAGCACGATCCTCAACTGCGGCTCGTTATCCTCCCGGCTGTGAGAATACACCAATATATCATCAATGAAAACTATGATGAAGGAATCAAGAAAGGGCTGAAATATATTGTTCATCAAGTGCATAAAGGTTGTTGGGCATTAGTCAGCCCGCAAGACATCATCAGAAACTCATAGTGAACATATCGGGTCCTGAATGCCGTCTTCGAAATATCTGAAGTCTTGATTTTCAACTGATGATACCTCGATCTCAAATTAATCTTCGAGAACGCCCTAGCACCTTGAAGTTGATCAAATAAATCATCAATACACGGTAGTGGGTACCTATTCCTGATAGTAACCTTGTTCAACAGCCTGTAGTCAATGCACATTCTCATAGAACCATCTTTCTTCTTCACAAATAGAACCGATGCACCCCAAAGTGACACATTAGGCCTAACTAAACCCTTGTCAAGCAACTCCTGCAATTGTTCCTTCATTTCTTTCAATTCTACTGGTGCCATGCGATATGGTAAAATAGAGATGGGCTGAATGCCCGGCACCAAGTCAATATCAAAATCAATATCCTTATCGAGTAGCATACCCGACTGGTATGCAAGATACACATTTGCAAAATCCTTCACTACCGGAACTGACTCAATTGTAGGATATCAACATTAACATCTCTCACGAAGTCCAAATGCGCCAAACACCCCTTCTCAACAATCTGTTGAGCCTGCAAATATGAAATAACTCTACTAGGAACATAATCTAGTGAACCTCTCCACTCAACCCTAGGCAACCCCGACATCGCCAACGTCACGGTCTTAGCGTGACAATCAAGAATAGCGTTCCATGGCTACAACCAATCCACGCCTGGAGTCACATCAAATCGACCATACTGAGCAGCAAGAGATCAACCCTAGTCTCACATCCCATGATGGTAACCATAAAGGACCGATCTACATGATCCACTATAATATTTCCCCCACCAGTGCAGACATGAACAGGCACATTCAAAGAATCACGAAGCATATCACAATAATTAGCAAAGTATGATGACAAATATGAATAAGTGGAATCAGGGTCAAATAACACTGAAGAATCTTTGTGGCATACGCAAACAATACATGTGATCCTGGCATCGGAAGCAACTGCCTCTGGTCTGGCAGAAAATGCATAGCAGCAGGCCTGACCACTACCTATCCGACCTCCCTCTCTTGGGAGACGTCGAACGGACTGAGCCCCACCCTGGCTGGATGTGCGGGTGGTGTAGCTGTTGATGCGGGGGTCATAGTCTGACCTCTCAGTTGCATGAGACCTCTATGAATAGGGGAAAATACCTCCGCCCATTCCCTAACTCCCCACACTTGTAGAAACCTCGACCTAGGGATGACTGCAGGGCTTGAATCGGACCCCGAGAACCAAAATAACGGCTGGAAGAGAACGATACTAATGAATCATTAACTGATAGAGTATGATACGAGCTTTGATCTGGGAGTGCACTAAATGAAGATTGAGCTAGATGAACATTGTATGAATTGTGGCTAATTGCAGAACTACGAGAAACCTAACGAGTTTTTTGAGTGAGCCTAAATGACGAGCTCTGTTGTGATGTGACTGGACTCCAGATGAGGCACTACTAAAACCACTTTAACCATAGGACGTTTTGGCCTCCCGCTCCTTTCTCTCAAGCATGCGAACTGGCTCCAACATCCTAACAATCTTAACCACCTGGTCAAACCTAGCATCCATCTTGGCCAAACGGGCCTTCATAGGCTAACTAGAATAAACATAGGGGAATACTCTATGTAGGATGACCTAACCTGATATAAAAACTTATACATATAATAAACGAGCCTATAATGCCAACATGATCATTTGTTAATTCAAAACATAGACCGGTAAGGCCATACAAGTATTCATATACATGACATTTATCTACAAGCCTCTAAGAGTGCAAACTTAACATAAAGGTCGGGATAGGACCCCACCATACCAAACAATACGCGTCTAAATCAAACTGACAAAATAAGCAACTCCGGAGCAAATGGAGCGTACCAACATCTTCCACTGAGATGATAGCCTACTTGAACGACTCTCGACCTGTCTATCGGGACCTGCGGGCATGAAACGCAGCATCCCCAGGCAAAAGGGACATCAGTACCAACAATGTATCGAGTATGTAAGGCACATAAATAAGTGCATAAAAGATATGAATGAAATATAGAGTAGATGACTCAACCTGTAAGTCTGGATAACTCTGTAAATCGTGAAATACTTATAGTGTCATGCATATGCGTATGAATGTCATGTCGTGCATAGGTACATATGTTCATAACATCATCACGCATCTGAAGGCATCCCACTATATCATCTCGGCCACTGTGGGCAAAATCATCAACGTATACTAGCTAATCAGGCGGTGGTGCGTATATAACGCCCTAACCTTTTTCCATATCTCATATATATATATATATATATATATATATATATATATATATATATATATATATATATATATATATAACAACATCTTGTCATGGGTCAAATGTACATGTATTATTGAATGCAATGCATGAGAAGTACGTCGATAAAATCTCTTGGAATTTCATAAGAACATTATGTCTTTGAGTAATATCATGAAGTAAACTTTTTTAAACTTCAATGTTTTGTCTGAGACTCATGAACCGAAGATGTAATAATAATATTGTCACGCCCCAAAATCGAGGGACGCGACCGGCGCTCGACCAGGTAGCCCCAGCCAAGCGGACCTGGGTGCCTTTCTTATCCCACATGTTACCCTGTGTTCCTATTACTCATTAATCAAAGGAAATAGCCAATTATAATTCCAAACCTTTTTACAAAACATACTTAACATACGTGGTTACTTAGCGTGGTTTACAACTTACCTCGTCCAATGTACAACATACACATTTACCTAAGTTTACAACCCACATTTCCTGTCTACGAAGCCTCTAGGGATACAAAAGAGCGATACCATACTTGCCGGTAATAAGGCTCCGGCTATACCTTACACAAAAAAAAACAAGACTCCGGAATAAGAACGGCTTGAGCCACGTAGGGCCACGAAAAGAAAGGGGCTCACCAATACAGCTGATGGAGAGTGAAGGAGTGCTACTGCCGGTGGACTGGAGTACCTGCTATAGAACCACCTA
>MU668618.1:94040-112663 GCA_026770625.1 Nicotiana glauca
AGTTGAAGTCTTGAGAGAGTGGAAGAAAACCCTCAAAAATTTGATCTTGAATGACAAAAATGAAGGAAAGATGATACCCCTTCGGTTTTTACACAGACCAGGAGTTTTTAAGATATTTTACAGGTTTTTCCGCGGTCCCGCACGGTCCCCCGCGGTTCCGGGCAGTGAGCTCCGCGGTCCAACCCGCGGCCGCGCGCCTGGGCGTGCTGGTGACGCATGTCCAGTATAATGGTCATAACTTTCTGTATACACCTCCAAATGACGAACAGTTTATTGCGTTGGAAACTAGACTCAAAGGACTTTAATTTGATAGGTAGATACTCACTCAACACCTTATATAATTGGAGATATGATCGTTTAAAGTGAGGTCATGTGCGCATTTATTTATAACTTTCATCTAATATGAAATTTTCCAACTTGGCTTAGACTTAGGCCTCTCCTTAGACTCCAATTCACTTCTAATATGACTTATACACTTATTAACACATCCAATTGATATCCATCATATCATAAATCCTTATTTGCACATGAAATAAAATAATTTAGCCTACCTTGGTACGACGAAATCTTAAATTACTCCAAAAAAAATTCCGGGGCCTTACAAAGATACATGTAAATTCAAGAACATAAGCACATCTAATACTTCTTTGAATAGAGTCATTTATGGAAGTTGTGCATTTGCTCGTTTTGTTTGTGTTGTATAGATCATTCTAAAAGGAAAGACGGAATAGCCTTAACATACCTGAACCGATTCTATTGATAGTCCCTTTAACACCGTTGATTGCGACAATGCGTAACGGCGAATCGAAGTAGAAAAAAATTCGTATCATATTCTTGAAAAAGGTTAAATCAGGCTTCTTTAAAGTCACGGTGCTAAGATGCTTACAAAATTTTCTTGCTTGAATCCTTGAATTCTTGCGTGAATATCCATCCATTGACTAACATTCTGATATAAAACCTTTCTCTAAGAATGGATATGTAATACCTTTCATTAAATAAGCTTGTATACTAGTTGAAAGAAGCAGTATCCTTGCACATGAAGGAGAAGACAACAGATACACGAGGAGGATTGACTACATGTTAGAGCTAGAGGGTAAAAGGTAGTGTTGCAATTGAATATGGAATTCTTTAGCGGTCGTTTGGTTGTAATATGATTTATACCGGTATAAGTTATGCCAGTATAAATTATATTGGGACAAATTATGCTGGGAATATTGTTTATTCATTGTTTGGTATGTTGTATTAAGAATGAAAATTACATAATTTCTAAGAACAAGTTATAAGCTATACCGGTGGTAATTACCCCACCTTCTATAAGGTATAAATTATCCCAGTATTAAAATTAACATCGAGATAACTTATACCCGGTTTGCTAATCAAGCAAAGTATTAAAGTGGTATTAAATTATTATTCCACCCTTATACCTTCTTATACCTCATACCAAACGACCACTTACTATACTTTAACGAAGGGTTATATATAGTAGGTAGTGATTTAGGTGAACAAAGAATTTTATAATCCCTGAAAAGGTACATTTAACCATTTCTTTAAGAATGGAATAAATATGTGACTTACGTTTCATAAGCATGCCAAATCCCACATTTCTAATTTTTCCACCTATTATAATGACTTATTCATGGGGTGGCTTAATGCCACGTGGGTGGTTATCCATTTTCAACAATAGACCGCCAATTATTTTAATTAATTTTTAATATCTCGTTAAAATTAATAATTATCAGATTATCCACATAATCAGGAGTTATCTCTAATTACTTAAAATATTAATCACTTTTAATACACATTACACATCTTACTATCATAGTCATGTGGTACCTTGTATAGTACTAGTCCATAAATATCGAATGTTTTAGCTCGGGCCGTATTTTATCCCAAAATATCAAATTTCGACGAAACTTGTTTTCTTTGATTCACTTACCCTTTTACCTTCACGAATCTACTTATCACTTCTTTGAAGTAGCACAATACTTATAATCCCAGAATAATCTTACTCCCGAACTTACGTCGATTAACTTACGATGATATTTTAACGTACAAAAAATGCGGGATGTAACATCATTCCCCCCTTTGGAACATTCGTCCTCGAATTTTGACTAATGGACTTATAATTCTCATAACCCATAGCTCTTGCAAATGCTTTACTACTCTTGCCATCTAGGAAACTATTGTGTGAATGAATCCCAAATGCCAGGGCATTTTTCCCTTTAGGCCTCTTTCTCACATCACGACACGTGGTCGGAATCCTTCCAATCTTGTAATCGTTGCAATCTTTTGTCATGCAGCATGTACAATCCTTACTTTGAAAGTGCTCCTATACGACTATTGTCTCCTTTTTCCTCCAGCTTTTAGCCAATCCGTAGGCCTCACCTTGTAAACATATACAAAGCTCAATAAGAAGTTCCTCTAGGAATCTATACCGAAGTTCTTCTCTGGGTACTTTGTCGGACTTACGAATATTATTATATCTTATTTCATAGACCTGGTTATTCATCCGTATGACTTTACTGCATCTAGGTAGTTCATACTATACCATAATTCTTATCTAGTTTTATTATTATCGAGGTTTGCTACCCAATTCTAGGTTATTCTCTCTCTTCTTATCATAGATGTACAAATCCAAGTCCTTGAATTCTTCCTTATTATTGTTTATCTAAATGATGGAATCCTTATCTCCACTCATACGTTGGAACTTTATCCATCTATTGTCGATTCACCCTAACATTGATCCATAATCTACCACTGATAACTTGACCTCTTATGTAACATTGCCGCTAGGGCTCATATTGCATCGTGGAACATATGGAGTGATTTCCTGATCCACTTGGGGTGATACGATACTATACTTCCATAACCATTTTTTATAACATCCCAATGTGGTTTACCTTATGTGGGTATTTTAATCCTATACAATTCATGAAATAATTACTTTATCGAAGGCCCAAACACAATCCTTTATCTATCACAATCACACCCACATTCCACTCTAGATGTTATTAGTCTCAGATTCCTTTGAGTTCATTCATGCTATATTAAACATTCTATAACTTAGAGAAACCATTAGCTCTCTTGTTTTCATGGACTTATCCACTCATCACCTTCTCACTCGCCCTTTCTTATCCTTGCTCTTGTTAACAAATCACCCACTTTGAACTCCTTGCCACAAGCATATTTATCATGAAGGTACTTCATCTTATCCTTGTACAAGGATGAACTGGAGTAGGCATGGAATCAAAATTTATCAAGTTCATTAAGCTGCTCCACATGAAGATTTGCTGCCACATCCCATTCAAGATTCAGCTTCCTCAAAGACCACATGACCTTGTGCTCTAACTCAACCAGTATATGGCAAGTCTTTCCAAACACCAACCGGTATGGAGACATACCAATCAGAGTCTTGTAGGCAGTCCTATAAGCCCATAGAGAATCATCCAACTTCTTTTACCAATCGGTCCTATTTGCATTGACCGTCTTTGACAATATACTCTTGATTTCCTTGTTTGAGACTTCCACTTGGTCACTCGCTTGAGGATGATAAGGAGTAGAGACTTTGTGATTGACACCATACTTTGCAAGCAAAGTGTCAAAAGCTCTATTATAAAAATGAGACCCCCCCCCCCCATCACTTATGATTGCACGAGGAGTACCAAACCTTGTAAAAATGCTCTTCTTGAGAAACACAACAACACTCCAGGCCTCATTGTTGGGTAAAGCCATGGCTTCAACCCACTTTGAAACATAGTCAACCTCCACAAGAATGTATATATTCCCACACGAGCTCATAAAAGGGCCCATAAAATCAATGCCCCATACATCAAAAATATCAACTTCAAGGATGGTATTGAGAGGCATCTTATCTTTCTTCGAAATTCCACCCGCTCTTTGACATTCGTCATACCTCTTCACAAGTTCACTTGCATCTTTGCACAAAATTGGCCAATAAAACCCGCAACTAAGAACTTTTGAAGCCGTCCTCGCCAGGCCATGATGGTGACCATAGGGAGAGGAATGACAAGCCTCTAAGATACTCAATTGCTCCTCCTCCGGGACGCACTTTTAGATCACACCATCGGTGCAAATCTTGAACAAGTACAGCTCATCTCAATAGAAATCCAAACTATCTCGTTTGCTTATTCCTTTGGTTAGAAGAGAGCTCACACGGGATTATACCATTCACAAGAAAATTAGCAACGTCTGCAAACCATGGCATACCATTCACCGACACCGAAAGGAGTTGTTCGTCAGGAAATTTGTCATTGATCTCTAGACCATCACGAGGCCTCCTCTCCTCCTCCAAGCGGGACAAGTGGTCCGCCACTTAGTTTTCACTACCCTTCCGGTCCACAATCTCCAAACCAAACTCTTGAAGTAACAAGACCCATCTCATCCGTCTAGATTTGGAATCCTTCTTTGTCATCAAGTACCAGAGTGCGGCATGATCGGTATGGACTATAACCTTGGCACCCATTAGATACGGCCTGAATTTTTCCATTGCAAACACAATAGCCAAAAGCTCTTTCCCGATTACCATGTAATTCGCTTGAGCATCATTCATTGTCTTGCTCGTGTAGTACACCGGGTGAAACATTTTTTTCACTCTTTGACCCAAAACCGCCCCAACCGCAACATCGCTCGCATCACACATGAGCTCAAAAGGCAAACTCCAATTGGGTGCGATGATAATCGAAGTGGTGGTCAACTTGTGCTTGAGAAGTTCAAAATCTTGCATACATCTCTCATCGAACACGAACTTGGCATCTTTTTCTAATAACTTGCATAAGGGATTCACTACCTTCGAAAAGTCTTTGATAAATCTATGGTAGAACCCCGCATGCCCAAGAAACTTCTAACTCCCTTAACAGAAGTAGGGAGGGATCCTTGAAATCACATCAATTTTTGTTTTGTCCACCTCTATACAATGCTTTGAAATTTTATGCCCAAGAACTATGCTCTCTTCCACCATGAAGTGGCATTTTTCCCAATTAAGAACAAGATTGGTTTCTTCACAACGGACCAACACTCTATCAACATTTTTCAAACATTCATCAAATGACTCACCCACAATACTAAAGTCATCCATGAATACCTCCAAAATATCTTCCACCATATCGGTGAAAATGGCCATCATACACCGCTGAAATGTAGCCGGTGCATTACACAACCCAAAAGGCATCATAGAAAAGGCAAAGTTGCCATATGGACAAGTGAATGTGGCCTTCTCCTGATCTTCCGGAGCAATCAAAATTTGGTTGTATCCAGAATACCCATCCAAGAAAGAGTAGAAGGCACCCCTAGCAAGTCTATCTAACATCTTATCAAGAAAAGGCAATGGAAAGTGATCATTGCGGGTCACTTTATTCAACTTGCGGTATTCCACGCATACCCTCCACCCGGTGACGGTCCTGGTAGAAATAAACTTATTTTACGAATTTGCAACCATGGTCATGCCACCCTTCTTCGGTACACATTGCACCGGCAAAGTCCAAGAGCTATCAGAGATAGGGTACACAACCTCGGCATCCAACCACTTGATCACCTCCATTTTCACAACTTCTTGCATTGCCTCATTCAACCTCCTTTGATGTTCCAAGGAGAGCTTTGCATCATCTTCTAAAATAATCTTGTGCATACAGAATGCAGGGCTTATCCCCCAAATATCAGCTAAGGTCCATCCAATTGCCTTCTTCCACTTTTGAAGCACCGCCAATGTGGCATCAACCTTCATGTTACTAAGAGAAGAGGAAAGAATAACTGGAAAAGTTGAACTAGGGCGTAAGAGCTCATACCTGAGGTATGGAGGCAACGGCTTCAACTCCAACACTTGAGGTTCATCGATTGAAGGTTTTGTTTGTAGAGTTTTCCTATTCTCAAGATCCAAAGAGAGTTTCCTAGGCTCATAAGAGTAAGATCACATTCCATGTAAAGCATTGACACACTCTACTCGACCTTTATCATCATATACATCAAGATTCAACAATACGGCTTCTAGAGGGTCCTCCACATTGATCATTGCACTGGTATCATCAACTATCACTACCGTGACAAGGTCCACAAAATAGCACACCTCAGAACTATTGGGCTGTTTCATTGACTTGCACACATGAAAGACCACTTTTTCATCACCCACCCGGAAGGTGAGTTCCCCTGCTTCCACATCAACTAAGTCCTTTCTAGTAGCAAGAAAAGGTCTCCCCAATATGATTGAAATTCATAATCTACCTCACAATCCAAGATCACAAAATCAGCTGGCAAGATAAATTTGTCCACCCGGACAAGGACATCATCAATAATACCTCATGGACTCTTCATAGTTCTATCCTCCATTTGCAATCTCATGGAAGCCGGCCTCGGTTTTCTAATACCCAAAGTCTTGAAAATTGAGTAGGGAATCAAGTTGATACTTGCCCCCAAATCACATAGAGCTTTAGCAAAGTCCGCACTCCCAATGGTGCAAGGAATGGATAAAGCATCGGGATCTTCAAGCTTCGGAGCCATTGAGTGCACTATTGCACTAACTTGGTGGGTCATCTTGATAGTTTCGCAATTCATGGATCTTTTCTTTGTCACCAAGTACTTCATGAATTTAGCATAGCCCGGCATTTGTTCTAGAGCCTCCACCAAAGGCACATTAATGGATAAGCTCTTCATCATGTCAATAAACTTTTTAAACTGATTCTCATTTTTCTGCTTCGCGAGACTTTGAGGATAAGGTGGAGGTGGACTTGGCAAAGGAGTCTTGGCTTTAGGCACAACCGGTTCCGTCATGTCAATTACGTGTTCCCTAGACGGGTTCACGTCATTCTGACTCTCCACCTCCGCATCTTGAATATCAATCCTCACTTCCTCATTCACGTTCTCATCAATCAAATTTTCAACCACCAAAGGAACTTCATCCTCTTGCAACTCAACTTCATCACTCAAAATTTGCTTTTGTTTGGAGGCATTTACATCACCACCTCGTCCACTCCTTGTAGTTACCGCCATAACATGATTGTTCTCTCCCTTGGGGTTAACTACCATATCAGTTGGTAAAGCGCCCTTAGGGCGAGTATTCAACGACTGTGATATTTGGCCTAATTGAACCTCCAAATTTCTAATTGAAGTATTGTGGGAACATGACTGAGCATCAGAGTCCACATTCTTTTTCATCATCTGTTCAAACATCATTTCAATTCTCCCCATATCATTGTTAGAAGAACTCGGACCTTGGGATTGAAATGGTGGTGTATTTTTCGGTTGTTGATACATTAGGGGCCTTTGAAAGCCTTGCCCCTAGTTTCCTTGATGGCCATTGTTCCAACCACCCTGATTTTTGTTACCACCCCAGTTGTTGTTGTTTCCATTCCGATTACCCTGATTGTTCTGATTGCCCCGATTGGAATTTTGGTTGTTGTTCCCCCAATTACTATTCCCTTGTTGTTGTTGATTGCCCCAATCGCCTTGGGGTCTCCATTGTTGTTGGTTGGAAGAATTGTCCCTTTGGCATTGATAGTTGTTCACATATTGCACTTCTTCATTCTGCCCATCATAACCATCATCTTGAAATGCACCACAATCATTGTCAAATTGATCTGAACTCCCTTGGTTCTGTTGACCTCTTTGTCTTCTTTTGTTCAATATCATGTTGACACCCTCCATAGCATTCCTTGGCACAGATTTTGAACCTATTGTAATTGTGCCTTTGCCAGCTAGTTCATTGTTGTTGTGAGCTCTGCTATAGCCTGCCCATGATCGTGTAGCTCTTTGTGGAAATGAGTGACCATGGGGTCACCTTGGAGCACATTGGCTCTACTTTGCCAAGCGGAGGAAGTGCCAGCCATCTCGTCAAGAATGTCACAAGCCTCATTATAAGACAGCTTCATGAAGTTACCCCTACCAAGTTGGTTCACTATGCACTGGTTTGTTGTATTAATGCTACGGTAGAAAGTCTGTTGGATCATTTGCCTCAGTCATATCATTGTTGCAACATTCCTTTACCATGGTTCTATCACTCATAAATCTCATGTAATGATTCGGTGGGCTCCAACTTGAAAGCTAAGATCTCATCTCTCAATGATGTCATGTGCCCTGGTGAGAAAAAATTTGCAATGAACTTATCCGCCAACTCATCCCAAGTAGTGATGGAATCTTTGGGAAGTCGCTCAAGCCAATTCAATGATTTCTAATGATAGGCTATAATTGCATATTTTAGTCGCTTATTACACTCTAATTTACTGCACTTTAGTTGAGTTTGCGCTTTAATCGCTAGTGTTTTGCACTAACGGTGTGTTTTATGCCTTGTAGGAGTGATTTCGAGCTATATAGATGTTATGAAAAGAATTCAAGTGATTTGGAGATTTGAAGTCTGAGTAAAAGCTCAAGGAATTAAGTCGGGATCAGGTTTGGGGGTCAAATTTGATAATTAAGTACGAACGAAGACTCGAGGAGGCATATTGCGCACTATCTAGTAATATAGACATAACTATTTACTCAGAAATCCATTTGGGCTACGCAATTTGTGGTTGGAAAGAAAACTCAAAGGGCTACAACTTTCGTGTTTTACGTTTTCCAAAATTTCAAAGGGAACAGGGTGAAAAACCACAATTACGATAGGACTGTGGTAGAACACCAGCGACAGAACATTACCAAAAATTCAGAGGACCTATTTGGCCGCGGTCCCGGTGTAACTGCGGTGGGACCGCGGCAGAACACGTAAATTTCAGGGACCGAAGTGCAAAACACGGGATTTTAAGCCCTAAACCCTATATTAAACAAAGGAGGCCAGCCAAGAAGAAAGAGGAGACATATTTTGGACACAAATTAGACCTAAGGAGGCAGGAACACATTGAGAGCAAGGCGGGGAATTATTCAACAAGTTTTTCCTTCCTCTTCTTATTTTTCATTGCTGGTTATGACTTTTGATATTGTAGTTTTACATACTATTATGAATAGATAATTTGTTATCTAAGGTTTTGGTGAAACCCGTTGGGGATGAATTGGTTGTTATATTAATATAGTTTTGAGTTGGTTGTTAATCTCTATTTGTTCAACTACGTTTTGATTTTGGTTAATTGAAAGGATCCTCAATTAGCTGTTCCTATTTATTATGTATCTTCTTGAGAGAGAGTGCATATTTAGGTAGTTGTTTGAACAACATCGCTCCCGGAGTATAGACGAGAGTCATAATCGAGGGTTTAGAGGTTGGATTATAGATAAGGATACCTCGGGTGCAATCTAAGTGAACTGTATTGTGAATCTAGCTAGCGTAGCTTCAGAGAGTACATCTATTAAATTATCATAATTGCTTGAGAAAGATTTATGTTAGCTGCAGCGTTCATGATTGATAGAGACAACTAAATCATAGTTATAAGACATATACAACCAAAGAAATTACCAACGGGGGAAACCACTGCCTTAGACCTTTATTTCAATTGTTTACAATTCAAGCATAGTTAGTTTTCAGTTGTTTGTTTATTTTCAATCTTATCTTCTTAGTGATATTAAACCGATACACCTAAGCCCTAGTTCTCTGTGGGATTCGACTCCGGACTTTTAGACTGGATTATATTTGCAGCGACCGCTTATCCTTTTTAGGACTAGAGTTGGGCGTTATCACTTTCCCTCTAAGTGAGAAAGGGAATAGTCTCAACCGAAGTGCATCCTCCATCACATTAGGTTTCTTGCTCCCCCAACATATATCCATAAAACCCTTGAGATATTTGTAAGCATTCTGATTCGTGACGCCCGTGAAATACCAACGCTGCTCTAGCAATGTCAGCATAACATTGGCAATTTGAAAATTTCCCACTCGGATCTGGGGTGGGACAATTACACTAGCATATCCTTGGTTGGGAAGCACACGAGGAGCCACTCTTGGAGGTGGCGGGAGAGGGTCTGGAATATTATCATTGGCCTGTCGTCCTCTCCTTTGAGCTTGAGGTACTATAGGAACCTCATCATTAATATTGTCATCTACCTCCTCCCCCGATGGAAGATCTCTAAGAGGTGCGTTGTTTGCTGTCATTCTGTACCTGAAGTTGCGACACACAAAAATTAGTAACACGGAAGGAAAAAAGGACAATACACATAACTATTTAGATAGATAGCCAAAATCGTTAGCTCCTCATAAACAGCGCAAAAAGTGATCGGAGCTAACCCTGCACTACTACAAAGTAGCGAGAGTGGTCGAAGCAGCTTTTACCCAAGAAGGTTGGGATCAAATTCCACATGGATCTATAAATAGGAATTGAGTTTCAATATAAATTAGAGATGTGTAATTTCTCTTAATTGCCCTTCTAATCATAGTTGGTCTTTTGATTACTTCTGATATTATACTATTAAGATGCTAAATTAAGCGAAGAGTAAGCTAAGAGTGAAATACTTGATGGTTTTCTAAATAGTTAAGAAGGCACTAGGGAAGTGAATTCTCCTAGGCGGATACTTGACGGGTTCTTGAATCTAAGGCTAGGTTGTCATGTTGGGGATTACGATATAACCATTGCACGATACTTCTCACTCTATACCTCTCGGTAGTTGGAGTGATTTTGCCCTTATTGACTTTCTCAAGACCAATTAGGTATGGTAAGTTGTGCAAGCAATTTAGGTTCAAGTCGGGTATCACTATCTCTAGGTTTAACCCTTTAATTAGGGCTATCAATCTCTTGAATATGCCCCAATTCCTTGTTGGACAAATTTTCCTAGACTCAAGTTCTTTCTCAAGAAGAACCCAAGTCAAATAGGCACAAATTAGTGTTTGAAACCACTAATTCAAAATCGAAACCATAAATTAGTCCAAATATCAAATGCCCATAGACATGTAGGCCTTAAAACACAAGACACATCAAACACCCACACTAGGGTTAAGCCACAACCCTAGCTAATTGGTCTAGCTACTCATGATAATAGAAGAAAACTGATAAATAGATGAAGAGAAACCCATAATATTTAATTACAAGCTAATACTTAAAGATTCAATGATAAAACTACTCTAAAATTACTCAAAATAGATAAGGAACACCATTCACGAGCGCAGTTGAGAGTTAAATTTCAACTGATGACCTATAAAATGGGAAAAGAAACTATTTATACTAGCCTGAATTTTCTGGACAAAATACCCCTGCGGGGGTGCGGTCTGCAAAAAATAGAGTGCGGCCGCACTGAGGCTTTTGGCTTAAAATATCTGCTCTCTAAACTTGGCCACCGCGGGCCACGCAAAATGAGCCACAGCCGCGGTGGCTTCTATTATGGTCCGCACAAAAAGGACCGCAGACCGCATTGGCAGTGATTCCCCAAATTGGCAACTCTATGAACTCCGTTTTTGCGAACCGCACAATATCGAGTGCGGCCACGGTGAGTCCATTGCGGTCTGCATGAAATGCTTTGCAGCTGCAATGCTTGATTTCCTGAACTAGGCACCTCTCTGAACTTCCTCTTTGCGGACCGCACTAAATGGAGTGCTGCCGCATTGGACCTGTTGTACTGTGCTTGGACTTGTTCTTGGTGCTTGTGCATGTTTCACTCCTTTTTGAGCTGATTTTGACTAATTGTCACCTTGTTGACCAAATCCTGCAAACAAGTACAACATGTAAGCCTTTGGGACTATTTTGTACACATTTTTAATCAAAACTCAAGTAAGAAGGAGTGTAAAATGCACCATAAACCCTAATTATCACCTACTTTCTATGTGTTTGGTTATTGAGTATAATGTATAGGCGAGGTGACGAGTACCTATGTGTTGTTGTTAAGTCATAGCATGCGAGTGAGTCTTATTCTTGTGATCGTTGTATTCTTTATTTGTATTGTTCATGATTAGACTAGTTATTCTTTATGTTGGGAAATTCCTATCATGTATTATGGAATAGGAAATTGATTGAGTATTGACTCAAAGTTGTTATTGTTTTGTTATTGTGGAACTAAATTTTGAATGGTGACTTGTTATTAATAATCCCATCTCCCTGCTGTTATTATTTTGTTATTTTGGTGAGGAAGAGTGTAAAGCACGAAGGGTTATGTCGTGCATTTTATATTCATTATCATGTGAGAAAGAGTGTAAATCACGAAGGGTGATACCGTGCCATTTCATATTCATTATCATGTGAGGAATATTGCAAAGCACGAAGGGTGGTTCCATGCCATTTCATATTCATTATCATGTGAGGAAGAGTGTAAAGCACGAAGGGTGATATTGTGCCATTCTATATTCATTCTCATCGTTCCTTTCATTTATTATGGTGACGATGAGAGTAAAAGCACGAAGGATGATGTCGTGCACTTATTTTTGCTATGTTTAATATTTCCATTGGTGCAAAGTATGTTGTTTGTTGTGTTTCTTTACTGTTCCATTCTCATGATCTTGTACTACCCTGAGCATGTTTTCCCCCTCCGGTTATTATTTGTTTAGATTCTATTATTTGTTATTATGCATGTATATTGTTTAACTGCATAGGTTTATGATGTTTCCTTGTCCTAGCCTCGTCACTACTTCGCCAAGATTAGTGTCGACACTTACCAGTACATGGGGTCGGTTGTAATGATACTCCACTATGCACTTTTCTATGCAAATTTTGGTACTGGACTGAGTTGACCCTGAGTCTAGCTACTGGCTTGATCTATTGAAGACCCAAGGTAGTCCTGTTGGCGTCCGCAGGACTGGCGTCCCCTTCTATGCATTCCCTTTACTATTTCATTTGTATCGAAAACATTTGTATTTCCTTCAGACACTTTACTTGTAGTTAAATCTTAGTAGTTCGTGGATAGTGACACCAGATTCTGGGTAGTTATATATAAGTATTAACTAGGTTATTATAGAATTTCGCACTTCTTTAATCTGTTATGGTTTAATTATTGTTATTTATTGATTTGTTAAGAGTTAGTGTATTATCTTGTAATGGTTGGCTCGCCTAGAAACTGAAAGGTTAGGCACCATCACGGCCCTGAAGGTGGGAAATTTAGGTCATGAGAAGTTGGTATTAGAGCAATAGGTTTCCTAGGTCTCACAATTCACGAACAGGCTTAGTAGAGTCTAGTGGATCGGCATGGAAACGTATGTACTTATCTCCCAGAGGCTACAGATTTTAGGAACAAGTTCACTACTATTCTTCTCTGTCGTGTGCATTTTGTTCTCTCAATACTAATCAAACTCTTCTACTCTTGTTCTATCGCATATGGAAAGAACACGTATTGCATCTTCAGTAGAGCAGCAGCTAGAGCCTCCAATGGCACCTCCTACGAGGGGCCGAGGCAGGGGCACGGCTCAACCCAGAGCTAGAGCGGAAGCGCCAATGGCAGAGCCTCATGTAGAGTTTCACGAGGAGGCTCTAGCCCAGAACGTTCCCGCAAGACCAGCTCAGGTCCAGAGGGGTTCATCGCCACCTAGGTACTTTAGGATGCTCTAGTCCGTCTAGTGGGCCTCAAGGAGAGTGTGGCACAGACAGGCACATTTTCTGTAGCACCAGTCGTCTCTCAGGCTGGTGGAGGAGCACAGACTCCCGCTACCCATACTCCGAAGCAGATGGCTCCTCAGTTTTAGACTCTTACAGCTCAGCTAGTTGGAGTAGTTCAACCAGTTATTGCGGCACAGGCCACTGGTGGATCAACTATGTCTTCTGAGGATTTATTGAGATTGGACAAGTTCACAAAGCTCTTTCCAGTTCATTATTGTGGGGCAGCTTCTGAGTACCTACAGGATTATCATGACCATTGCCATAGGGTGTTGCGAAACATAGGGATAGTGGAGACCAATAGGGTCAATTTTGCTATGTTCCAGATGATATGGTCCATCAAGAGATGATGGAATGACTTTGTGTTGACTATACCAGCTTGGTCGCCTGCTTTGACTTAAGACCAGTTCTCTTAGATATTTCTTGAGAAGTTTCTTCCTGTTACACTGAGAGAGGACTATCGTAAGCGGTTCGAGTGTCTCAAGCAGGGCGGTATGACTGTCACTCGGTACATGACTCGGTTTTTATATTTGGCATGTCATGCTCTTCATATACTCCCCACTGAGAGAGAGAGAGAGGGTGAGGAGGTTTATTGAGGGACTTTCCAGGATGCAGCCAATGTTGGCCCACAGCACCTCGGGCAGTATTTCTCACCATTTTCCCTTGACGCTCTCCATTTCTTTTGTAAGTTCTGAATGATGGTTTTATTTTTGGATTTGGCCGGGCCGTTTGCATATGGATGGTAAGGCGTCGACAGGATTCTCTTGATTTTGTTATCTTCAAGGAACTGTGTTATCTTGCTCCCGATGAACTGCCTCCTGTTATCGCACGTTATTTCGGATGGGATTCTGAATCGGCATATGATGTGATCCCATATGAAATTGATGACTTCCTTCTCTCTTATTTTCTCAAAGGCTTGTACTTCCACCCATTTTGAAAAGTAGTCAATCATAAATAAAATGAATCTAGCCTTACCTGGTGCAGTCGGCAAAGGGCCGACGATATCCATTCCCCATTTCATGAATGGCCATGGTGATAAAATAGAATGTAATTGCTCGACGGATTGGTGGTTCATGGGAGAGAATCTCTGGCACTTGTCACACTTTCAGATGAATTTTCTAGTGTCTTATTCCATGCTGTCCCAATAGTAGCCCGCTCTGTTCACCTTGCGGACCAAGGAATCAGTACCGGAATGATTTCCATAGGTGCCCTCGTGGATATCTGGGAGTACGTAATCTGTGTCACCTGGTCCCAAGCATACCGCCAAAGGGCCATCGAAAGTTCTCCTGTACAAAGTCCCATTTTCGTTTAGCGATAACTGAGCTGCTTTGCTCCGTAGGGCCCTCGATTCTTTTGGATCTGCGGGCAGCTTCCTATCTTTTTAATAACCAATATATTTATTTCTCCAATCCCATGTCAAACTGGTGGAGATAATCTCCGCATGACCTTCCTAGACCACTGATTTAAACAATTGGACAATAGCTCCGGGGAGTAGGTCTTCTTCTTCAGCAGAAGATCCCAGATTCGCGAGGGCATCAGCCTCGATGTTCTGCTCTCGAGGTACATGGACTAAGGTCCATTTTTTGAAGCGATGTAACGCGACTTGGATTTTGTCCAATTACCTCTGCATCATGTCCTCTCAAGCTTCATAACTCCCATTCACCTGGCTCACTATAAGGAGCGAATCACATTTTGCCTCGACGGACTCGGCTCCTAAGCTTTTGGCCAATTCTAAACCTGCAATCATAGCCTCGTACTCGGCTTCATTGTTAGTCAATTTTGCGGTTTTTATGGATTGTCTTATTATGCTGCCAACGGGTGGCTTTAGGACTATATCGAGCCTAGATCATCTTATATTTGTGGCGTCGTCTATGGATAGAGTCCATACCTCGGAGGACATGCCTGATTTTAATAAAAGTTCCTTCTTTACCTCGAGTACGAGGGATGGCGAGAAATTGACCATGAAGTCCGCTAGAATTTGGGACTTGATGGACGTTCGAGGTTGATATTTGATGGCATACCCTCCTTCGATGGCCCATTTGGCCAATCGGCTCGATAGCTCGAGTTTATGCAATATACTCCGGAGGGGGTATGTCGATAGAACGCAGATATGATGACTTTGAAAATAAGGCTTCAGCTTACGTGAGGCGCTTATCAGTGCGAGAGCCAACTTTTCTAGATGGGGGTACTGGGTTTCGTCTTCCCCCAGGATTCGGCTTACATAATAAATAGGAAATTGTGTACCTTGCTCCTCTCGAACCAGTACGTCGCTTACTGTTATTTCAAACACGGCCAGGTACAGGTATAGCGTTTCGTCCTCCTTGGGTGTATGAAGCAAAGGTGGGCTAGTAAGGTATCTCTTTAGTTCTTCTAGGGCGTGTTGGCATTCTGGAGTCCATTCAAAGTTGCTCTTTATTTTGAGTAGAGAGAAGAAATGATGGCTTTTGTCTGATGACCTTGATATGATTCTATCCAGGGCCGCTATTCGCCCTGTTAGTCATTGGACGGCCTTCACATTGTTCACCACCCTGGTCTCTTTTATGGCCTTTATCTTGTCTGGATTGATCTCAATCCCACTGTTTAAAACCATGAAGCCCAAGAATTTGCTTGAACCCACTCCGAAAGTGCACTTCTCGGGGTTGAGCTTCATGTTGTAGCTTCTGAGGATGTCTAAATTTTCCTGCAAATGGGTCAAATGGTCCTCTGCACACAAGGACTTGACTAGCATATCATCAATATACACCTCCATTGATTTACCTATTTGACGCTCGAACATTTTGTTAACTAGGCATTGGTACGTTGCCCCTATATGTTTTCGCCCGAAGGGCATTATGTTGTAGCAGTATGTACCATATTTTGTGATGAACGAGGTTTTTTCCCTATCCTCGGGGTTCATCTAGATTTGATTATACCCCGAGTAGGCATCGAGAAAGGTGAGGGTCTCATGGCCGGCCGTTGCATTGATCAGACGGTCGATATTAGGCAACGAGAAGGAATCTTTAGGGCACGCCTTATTCAAGGCTTTATAATCTACGCACATTCTTAGCTTGTTTCCATTTTGGGCACTACTACTACATTGGCCAGCCATTCGGGGCACTTTACCTCTCTAATGGATCCGATTTTTAAGGAGTTTCATTACCTTTTCTTTGATGAAGGCATGTTTTACCTCGGACTGTGGTCTTCTCTTCTGCTTCACGGTTTAAATTTGGGATCGACGCTCAGTCTGCGGAAGGTTATTTCTGGCAGGATTCCTGTCATATCTAGGTGAGACCAGGGGAAACAGTCGATATTGTTACTAAGAAATTGAATAAACCATGTCCTGAGTTCGGGGGTCAACCCCGTTCCCAGGTGTACCTTGTGATCCGGGAGGTGCTCGGTCAAAATGGTCTGCTCCAGCTGTTCGACTATCGATTTAGTCGCGTCCGATTCTAAGGGGCGATGAAGGTTCGGGGAGCGAAGAAATCTTCCTCGTTGTCCTTGGGCGCCTGTGTGTTTCTATCGTCATCCGAGATCGGGCATGTGGGTATCGGCGCATCGTGGTGGACTGCAAATATTTCTTTCGCTGCCTGCTGGTCTCCATGTATGGTCGTGATGCCGTCCCTCATGGGAAACCTATCACCTGATGCAAGGAGAGGTTACTGCCCTCATGCTGTGTATCCAGGGCCTGCCGAGTAATGCATTGTACCTCATGTCGTTGTTGATGACTTGGAACTTGGTGTTCTGACTCACATTGGATGTGTCGGTCGGGAGGATGATCTCTCCTTTCGTTACTTCGCTAGTCATGTTGAAACCGTAGAGGATTTGAGGGATAGGAACGACTCGATTGAGCAGCCCCAGTTGTTGTACTACCTCTGATCGAATTATGTTGTCCAAGCTGCCTGTATCCACTAGCACGCGCTTTATCCTAGTTTTGTTTAAAAGAAACGAGATCACCAGCACATCGTTATGCGATTCTATCTTGGCCTCGATGTCCTCCTTGCTGAATATGAGAGTTTCTTCAGGCACGTGGTTTCGGGTCGGTCCCTCTTCCATGGTGGACGTTCTCATTCGTTTGAACATGGGTCCTTGGGGAATACCGGTTCCTCCAATAATCATGTGGACGCCATGCCGAAGAGCATCCCCTTCCGCTCGGGTTGAGTTCGGTGATGTGCCGACATCTGGAGTAGTCGCGTCCTTCTTTTTGCTATTTTTGAGGTTCTGGTTCTCGACTCTGTTTACTGAGCCAGACATTTTGAACTTAAAGAAAAATATCTTGGACAAGAAAAAGCGTGAAAGATAACCTGCATTGCGCAATGAAACCAATAAGAAAATAATCACTATTATTTTTAGTCCCACGGTGGGCGCCAAACTGTTTACCGTGAAAACGGTAATCACAATTAAATTTGTAAATGGGACTCTAAAAATATGTGATCTATTTTTATGCTAGCTGTTAGAGCAGTAGATGCTAGATATGTGAGGTTTAACGATGAAATACAAGCTAAAACGGGGAAGTAATCAAACCGAGAGGCTTGCTATCCAGGCCTTAGATTGGTTGATGAAAGTCTTCGAGGTCGATGCCTAGGCTCGAGCTCGAGCCAACAGGGTTAACTGGGAAGGAAATAATAGTTGGGATATAATTAAAGAAGGCTCTTTATGGCCAATATCAAGCAATAAATGAATAACAAGTATGAAGGCAATAAATAGAAGGAGTAACCTTGAGAGAGTAAGTTAGAAAGAAAAGAGAGAAAGTTGTTATTGATCTTGTGTAAAGTTGTTGGAGCAACAGATGACTTTAGAAAGTGATGGGGATCCCCTTTATATAGGAGGGGAATCCCGTTGTCACACCTCCTTTTTACCCGTGCCCGCAGGGGCACAGAGGGGGTTAAGGGAGTTTTTCCAATTAAAGGACACTAATGCTTATTCGAAAATTAACGTTAAAGATAAACTTTCTAATCTGATGCTTTCCAATTAAAGGACACTATTTGAAACTAGAATTAACCTTAATCACTAATGCTTATTCGAAAGTTTGTTACACTTAATCGTTAAACTCGAAAATCTATTATCATTAGTATTTAAAGATACGTTAACGCATCTTATTCGAACTCAAATCACGCCTACCGGATTAACGATCTTAGCCTTACTACACCGAGCCAAACTTCAAATATAGAAGACCTAACGATTCTATGAAATTACTAGCCATATTATTTCTGC
>MU668633.1:8003-36410 GCA_026770625.1 Nicotiana glauca
TCTCGAATCTTCGATCGAAGATTCGAGCCATACTCTAAGGTACCCCAATTCGATCCAAACTCACACCCGGTCATCCCCTGACCTCCCTCATAACCAAACCGACCTTGGTTTGGTTAGAATCTAACCAGAAAACTCCGATCCCTAAAATGCCGTATGAACCCTAGAAATCTAAAAATGGGGTTTCCGGCTAAAGTTGATAAGAGACTGAGGTCTAATGGACCTTAATACAGGTGTTCTCAACTGAGAATAACCCGATTAAGGTCCGTTGGGCCTTAAAATTTTCAAGTACGAGTTGGTCCAGGGTCCGTTCGAATTGTTGATTTCTTCTCTCAAGGTATTTTCCTTTTTCTTTCTTTTAGCTTTACCTAATTTTATATTTGTTTGTTAGTTGTGTGATTATTTTTATCTTTTTCGATTTTTTGTTAAATTTTCTGTTCTCCTCTTTAAGACCTTTTATTTGGTCATTCGTTGCTTCTGATTTGCTTGACGAATGTGTTTTAGAATACGTATTCGCTTCGATTAGCGTCGTCGAATAATTAGTTTCATATCTCCTATTTTGCCCGAAACTGTGAATCATTGGTTGAATGTCGATTATTCGTTATCGATTATATAGGTCGTAATTGATTAAATGAATATCATTATAGGTTTGCTTATTAACAATGTGACAGAAAGGCTATCAGTACTGCCTAAGTTCATCCGAACCACTGTTTGAATTAGAGTCTAGATTGTCTATGAATGAACTCAGGACTCTGAATTGGTTATAGCTGAATTAGATTTAGTTGCAATTCAAAAATGAGAATTCAGAGATTAGTGGACTGCCACCCTTAAGCATATGTTGGGCCATTAGGGCAACCCATAATGCAGATGCACCCTGGAAATAGTGGAACCTGCTGTTACAGCAGGGCACTCACTATTGTCTAAACTCCTGGAAATTTAAAATTGGGAATTAAATTGGTTGTAGCTGTTAATGCTAATGAGCAGTCAAAAACTAACAGTTAAGATTCAAAAGAGTGCAATGCACATGGGACAGGGTGGTGGAACCTGTTGGACAGCAGTATGTTCCACCAATTCTGACTCCAGGGTTTTGTTTAATAGATAAAACCATACCTAGATAATTTAAGTGGGAAAAACAGAGGGAATAACATGGCTGGTCAGTTTTAAAACATTAAAAAAAATAGGCTGTAAGAGAAGGTTATGGGCTGATTCATTCATTAATAGGGTGAGTGCTCCTAAGAGCTGGGGGTCTGTTTTTGTTGTATAAGTAGAGGGGGAGGCAGTCACAGAGGGGGGATTTTGATTTTTTAGGGAGATAGAGAAGAGTTCCTGGAGATTCTGAGAGTCTAAGACAATAAGGGTTGAACACATTGACATACAGAGAGTTTCTTCCTTTCATTTCAGATTTCAGTGTTTCAGTAATATGAAAATTCAGTGTGTTTGAAGTAATTTGAAATGATTCCTCTTTGCAAACTGAGCAAAGTTTTGATTTAGAGTCTACTGTTCCATTGAAGTCCATGAGTTGATTTTTAATTTTTGATTTATTGAAACAATTCTAGATTCATCTAAGAGTTCAAAATAGACTAATTTTGATTATTCTGGAGAGTTTTGGTTTAAGTTGTTGGGGGAATACTGTTATATTGGGATTCTCTCTTTTAAAAGGAGCTGTCTGCTTTGTTTGGTTCACTAAATTGGGATTTCATTGCTGTTGATCCCTGTGACTTGCTGTGTTATTGCTGCTGTCCGCTCTTCTGTTGCTAACTCCTCCTTTCTCTTGTCGTAATTCAATTTCCAGGTATGTTTTAGACTCAAGAGGTATTGGAGGATGATTCAGCATGTATGAATACCCATGAAATTGAATAATGAAGAGTTATTTGCTGAAGAACTATTGCTTATTGTCTTCTAGTTTAAATTTTTGTTTTAAGTCGAACTAGTTAAACCATTTTGTACTAGACCATATTTGGACTGTGAGTATTTGTTTTCTTAGACCTGTGGGAGTATTCTTAGCTAAGCATTCATTTATACTTGTGTTCAGTAGAGCAATGTCTTAGCTAGCTGAGGTTAACTCCAGTGGTCGTTTCGGTTGCTTCATGAAGTTATTCTAGCAATAATATAGTTGCAATGAAGTCATTTTACAAAGCTATTTCAGTACTAGCCAAGTCTTTATGAAATGCTAGATAAGTATGCTAGGGAATATGAAGGATATAAATAGCCAAACTATGTAATCAAGGTGGTATTGCATGAGCATTTTACTCAATCCAGTCTTTGCATTTAATCATGTCTAGGGTACTGAGTATTAAAAGCGGAAACTAAATTTCAGCAAGTATTTATCCTTGTTTAAATTAGGATCGTAGTTCATTTTGGCGAAAAGGGCTGGAAGCCCATATTTAGGCAATTTGGGGTTTTCAGTGACATGCTCAAAGTTGGCCCAGGTCCCGCTTCACACTACATTCGTTTGGACCTGGGCCCAGGCTGGCGAGTAGCTCGCCCGTATGCATACTTAGGATCTGATTTCAAACAGGTTGTGCTCATGACCCAATTATAATAATTCTTAAACCATATAATTAACTAGGATTTTTCTTTTATTATTAGAGACAAGATCAAAAATAGAAAAATCATAATTTACTTTAGGACTGGCCTTTAAAAATGAGACGAGCCTCGCCAAATAAAATACCTAATTGCGGGGCACTCGATAATTGTTAAAGAAAAATATTAGATTTGGAAGGTCCATTTAGCAAATTTCACGGATTTTCCCAAAGTTAACAAGACGTAGATACTTTAGGCACGATTTATAATAATATCACCTTCTTAATACGGATGCACATTTATGTGATCCAAATCAAAGTCTCAACAAAGTCAAAATGTGCCGATAACCATGGGTACATTGATTGTGACGTGGTTCAAGACACGTTTTCACAACGTTGCAATTCTTATAAAAATAATAACAATCAAAAGTGGTTAAAAGTTAAAATTTGCACATACGTTAAAGCATGTTATTAAAATCAGATAAATAAGCCAAATACAACAGTTGAGCGACCGTGCTAGAACCATGGAACTCGGGAATGCCTAACACCTTTTCCCGGGTTAACAGAATTCCTTATCCGAATTTCTGGTTCATAGACTGTAATATAGAGTCAATCTTTTCCTCGATTCGGGATTCAAACCGGTGACTTGGGACACCATAAATCTCCCAAGTGGCGACTCTGAATCTTAATAATAAATTCCGTTTCGATTGTCCTTTAATTGGAAAAACTCCCTTGCGCCTTCGCAGTAGCGCCGAAAGGAGGTGTGACAACGCGAACGTATCCACAGTTAATAATTCTTAATTATTATTAGGAAAAGTTTGGGCCGAAGTTGCGCGAACGCATACTCCGATTTCATTTTTAGAAATGTGGTTGTGTTACGCGGACGTATACGCAATCACATTTAGTATTTTAACGGCCCTAAAGGATATTCTACGAAATATTTAGTCAATTTTGTATAGATGGGTTATAAAATTACTAGGAAGGCCATATGTGATATAATGAACCTATGTGAACTAAAAAAAATAATAAAAAGCTTGAGCCCATTTTATTATTAAGAAAAGATTGAGCGAAGTTGCGCGAACACATACTCTGAGTTAATTTTAGGATTATAATCATGTTACGCGAACGTATACACAACCACAATCGTATTTTAACGACCCTAAAGGTTTGCTACGAATATTAATCATTTTTAATATCTAAACTCAACCTTGTTGTTTATTCAAAGCTTCCAGGCCTATTTATCAGGCCCAACTCATCAATGCTTCCGCTCAAAAACAAAGGCGAGCCCTCTTTAAAATAAGCGGCCTGATACTTAGGCCCAAATGAACTCACCTACTGCTATTTATTCAAAAATGCTGAGGGCCTGATATTTATAACACTGGATTCCAGGTGAGCCTAGTATACGAATCTCCACGAAATCATGAAGGGCTGCTCCTGGACTAACACTTCTAAGGCCCAATCAAGTTAAAGAATTAAAATTCCTCACCCATTAATTCAAACCCCAAAGTTATAACATCCAATTTAATCTAGCCTTTAATTTATTAAAGACCCAGCCCAACTTACAATCAAGAGCAAGTTTTAAACCAATTGGGTCAATGGCCTAAAACTCGCGAAACAGCCCCAAGCCCAAGCCTTGTGAGTCCACTACCAAAACCATTCATCAAATTAACGTGCAATTACTGACCATTAAACTACCTGGAACTTAACTTGAGATCGAACCCCAATAGAAGCAAACTAATATATAAATAGACATGCCCATTCTGCTATTCATCATTTATACATGAAAAAATGTCTTACACTACACATTGATGTCAATTTTCAATTCTTGTTTAAACACTGATTTTATCACCAAATTGAGCAAACCTATGCAATCATCATCTAGTCTTAATTTTAACACGTAAATCATTCAGGCCTATATTCGTAATTGATATGCTCATAAAGAAAAACACAGAACCCATAGGCTCTCCTCACTTTCATATACATGCTGATACTTTCAAATGCTTAACAGTTCAAGCCTAATGATTATTGAGCTCTTAAACCCTTAACAATACACCTAACTAGTTAACTTACACCCTACTATAGCTGAATAGTTTCGAAACAAACAATGTATAGCACGATTAACAGTCCATATACACAAAATGTCTCAAGTTTGGAATTATTTACACATCAACAGCCTAAACCTCATTTTTCAACAAAATGCAAAAACAGAAAAGTAAAGAGCATTCCTGAAATACTACTATACTAAGATGAACTAACCAATCTAAATACCATCACACCATACCACCGATTTTCGAAATCCCAAGCAAGTAATTGACATAAAAACTTAAAGAAAATGGTTATGCATTCATGAAAATTCAGGCCATTACAGCTTCCAGATTTGCATCTATCTCATAGAGAATTAAGAAATACCTGGAACAATAATTTATAAACTAGAAGTGAGAAAAGGGGTCCAAAGAGAAGCAACAACAACAAATTTGGATAAAAAGTGCTTGAGAATATCACTTGAAAACAGTTTTTGAACTCAAATGACTCCACACAAGGTTCAGACTTAAATTCCAACCAAAATGGATCCAAACTTAGAATACCACACACACTTCAGCTCATTTCTCTATTACTTACTCAAAGATTCAAAGATTTGTTTTGATGGAACGGTAGTATTTTCGTGTTTTTGTGCTCAAATTGGATGAAACAATATTATTTTTACAGGCTCTTGCTTCTGTCGCCCTCTTTAGCTCTTAAAACCTTCCTTCCTTTTATATCCGATTTCCAGCCTCTTTTTTTTCACCTGTGAATGCCTACTCTAGCCTTAAATGGGCATCCAATTAGTGCCCTTTCCACTATAAATTATCTTTTTATTTTTAAATTTTCCATTTAGCTAGTGCCTTTACCACTATCAACTTATCCTTTCAATTTTTAATTATCTTCCACTAAGTTAGTGCTTTATTAATTAAATAGCTACTGCACCCCGTACCCAAGTTAGCAACCCCTAAATTGAACCCCTAAGCTACTTCTAATTACCCTTTAATTCTAAAACCATTGTTAATTATCTCCTTTTTTAAAATTCTAAATACTTACAAAACATGACCAATAATTCTCTATAACAGAATTATTGAGTGATCAAAATCAAGTGGCATTGTTTTTTTTTTGAAACCTAAATAGGTTTAATCATAGAATAAAAAATAACCTCCCATACGAACAATCTGAATTGACCTTAGCAAGGAACTAATTAATGAAAAATAAAGAACCTATTTGAATACTCGGAATAGTTACATAGGCTGATTAGCAGGGAATCAAACAACATTAAACATGCTGGTATCAATTATATTGAACCTAGTGACCTTAGGGCTAATTCGGATATCAATACTTAAACACAAAAGCTAGCTAATAAATCTAAAACAAACAGAATGGTTAAAATAAAACATAAAAGTATAACCTCGTCAGAACCTAGACTAATCAAGAAAGAAGAAGAAGGAGAAGAAACAAAGGCAAATAAATAACAAAACAAAAGAAAAATGGAAAAGGAAAAATAAAGTTTACCTCCCCAAAACTAACAGACACTGTTCTTGACATGAAACCTTGATGAATCTCTGAATTTGTGGTCGAAATAAAATTCAATCGTGTGTTCTCAACTGAGAGCACACAACTGAAATCGATTCCAACCCCAAACCTTTAAAACCTCGCTGATTCGAACTTTTGGGATTCTATGGTTAAATCTATGATCTTATATTCGAACGGTTCGGGAGGGGTTCGAGGGAAAGGGAGATGGGATTTGGGATAAAGAGGTGTTGGTGGTTTAGGGGTGTGATTTTAGGGGTGTTCTGAGGCGGCGCCGCCATCAGAGAACATTAGGGCGGTGCTAGGGTTCCTCCCTTCGAATCAAGATTCGAAGGGTTCTGATGATATTCGAGGGAAGGGGCTTGGGTAGTTGGGATGAGGAGGTTGAGGTGGTTCCGGGGTGTTATTCTGGTGATGATCGGAGACGGCGCCGCCGGCTTAAGGCGGTGATATTTTAGGGTGGCGGGTCTCTAGGGTTTGAGCGGTTAGGAGACGAGGGTGGCTGATGGGGGGCTGGGGTGTGTTTATGGATTTATATATGGGGGGGGGGGTTGAATCCAAGCCGCTAGATCTGATGAGATCAACGGTTTGGATCACTTCACTAATGGAAACGACGTCGTTTTCTTATCATCGAGATTGGGTCGGTCTTTGGATGGGAACGGGTCGGAGCCTAGGGAAGCATACTGGACCATTCGATCAAATGAAATGGACGGTTCAGATCAACCAACCTGAAACGACGTCGTTTCGTCGATGCTGGAGACGGACTGAACCGTTCGATCTAATAAGATCAACGGTCCGGATTGAGTGTGATAAAAACGACGTCCTTTGGATGGTCGAAATGGCTTAATCAATTTGGACCGGATGGGGGGGGGGGTAATTTGGGCTGTGTAAGGGTGTTTGGGCTTGGGAATTTAATTAAAATTGGCCCAATTCCTACTTCATTCTCTTTTATTTTCTTTTCTCTCTTTTTCAATTTTCTTCCTAGTAAAAAAAAAAAATACAACGTAGATTAATTCTTGATCAACTTATCCTAAAAATATTAATTGACTCTAAGTAGTCATTATCACAAATAACTAAATATTGAATTAAAATAAAATCACACAATTTAACATTGAACACTAAAAAATGCAAAATACATTATTTTTTGATTTTTCTATTTTTTAGAACACTTAACTTACCAATTAATTCTGGAATGTCTAATTAAAATTTAAATACAATTGCAACACATTTTTTTTTGTATTTTTCATTAATTTAAAATAAATAAACATGTGCGGACAAATGCAAATAATGACAAAAAATACCATGACAATTCACAACATTGCACACAATAAAATAAACAATTTTTTTTGTTTTGATTTTGTTGGAGTAATTCATGTGAAGCATAAATCACGTGCTCATAGCTGCCCCTCTTTGCCCGTAAATACGAAGAGTTTTCGTGCAAAGACAAAGTGAGCGGATACGAGCGATTTTTTCCCGTTTGAACACTCCATGTGAAGCATTTTTTGAAAGATTTTGACCGAACCTACGCTTCAAAGGTTTCCTACATATCCTTGGCTAAAAAGGAATCAGGTCAATGTAGTTCGGGAAGTTTTGGTAGCTGGGACTATCATGAAGCTGTGTTTACTGTTGTTGCTGCTGCTGCTACTTGCTGACCCCTTATTACACCATGCTAAAAGAAAAATAGAGAAGCTAGACTAGGTTATGAATTACAAAAATCCTATCTAGACCTTCAAACTTGATTTTGTGTTTCTTGTTGCCTTGTTGTCTTGTATTCTCTTGGTGAAATCCATTGTTATCGCTTTGCACCGACTTCTTGAGATATTCTCCCTTTTCTTTGGGTGGGTACCTAATTGTTGATCCTTTAAATGTCTTCTCTTGATCATTGTTTTCTTCCTCTGCTCTCCAGATGGGCTCCTGACTTCTTGATCTTGAAAGATATGCCTCTGTTCTCCAAGCGGGCCCCTGACTTCAAAACTTTAAAATGTACGCCTCTGTTCTCCAGGCAGGCTCCTGACTTCAAAACTTTTAAAGGTACACCTCTGTTCTCCAGGCGGGCTCCTGACTTCAAAACTTTAAAATGTACACCTATGTTCTCCAGGCGGGCTCCTGACTTCAAAACTTAAAAACGTACACCTCTGTTCTCCAGGCGGGCTCCTGACTTCAGAACTTAAAAAGGTATGCCTCTGTTCGCCAGGCGGGCTCCTTACTTCAAAACTTAAAAAGGTACGCCTCTATTCTCCAGGTGGGCTCCTGACTTCAAAACTTTAAAAGTACGCCTCTGTTCTCCAGGTGGGCTCCTGACTTCAAAACTTAAAATGTACGCCTCTGTTCTCCAGGTGGGCTCCTAACTTCAAAACTTAAAAAGGTACGCCTCTGTTATCCAGGCGGGCTCCTGACTTCAAAACTTAAAAAGGTGCGCCTCTGTTCTCCAAGAGGGATCCTGACTTCAAAACTTAAGAGGTACGCCTCTGTTCTCCAGGTGGGCTCTTGACTTCTTGATCTTGATAGGTACACCTCTGTTCTCCATGCGGGCCCTTGACTTCAAAACTTAAAAAGGTGGTACGCCTCTATTCTCCAGGCGGGCTCCTGACTTTAAAACTTTTAAAGGTACGCCTCTGTTCTCCAGGTGGGCTCCTGACTTCAAAACTTTACAATGTACAACTTTGTTATCCAGGCGAGATCCTGACTTCAAAACTTAAAAACGTACACCTCTGTTCTCCAGGCGGGCTCCTGACTTCAGAACTTAAAAAGGTATGCCTCTGTTCTCCAGGCGGGCTCCTGACTTCAAAACTTAAAAAGGTACACCTCTGTTCTCCAGGCGGGCTCCTGACTTCAAAACTTTAAAGGTACGCCTCTGTTCTCCAGGCGGGCTCCTAACTTCAGAACTCTAAAATGTATGCCTATGTTCTCCAGGGGGGTTCCTGACTTCAAAACTTAAAAGGTACGCCTCTGTTCTCCAGGCGGGTTCCTGACTTCAAAACTTAAAAAGGTATGCCTCTGTTTTCCAGGCGGGCTCCTGACTTCAACACTTAAAAAGGTACGTCTCTGTTCTCCAGGTGGGCTCCTGACTTCAAAACTTAAGAGGTACGTCTCTGTTCTCCAGGCGGGCTCCTAACTTCAAAACTTGAATTGTATGCCTCTGTTCTCCAGGCGGGCTCCTGACTTCAAAACTTGAAATGTATGCCTCCGTTATCTAGGCTGGCTCCTGACTTCAAAAACTTTAAAAAGTATGCCTCTGTTCTCCAGGCGGGCTCCTGACTTCAAAACTTAAAAGTCAAAACTTAAAAGGTATGCCTCTATTCTCCATGCAGGCTCCTGACTTCAACAAAATGGACAAAACAAAGAAAATTTTCTGCCCAGTTTGGTAGCTGGTGCATATCATTTTTACAAAATATTAATAAAACTCGAAGACTAAAATTTGAATTATACTCCCTCTGTTCTTCAGGCGGGGTCCTGACTGCTGACACTTGAAAGGTATGCCTCTATTCTCCAGGCGGGCTCCTGACTTCAAAACTTCGAAGGTACGCCTTTGTTCTCCAGGCGGGCTCCTGACTTCAAAACTTCAACTATTCTTCTTACCCTAAAAACCGTGTTGTTTTCCCCATTCTTCAAATGGGTATCTGATTTCAACAAAATAGACACAACGAAAGGAAATTTTTTCTGCCCCAGTTTGATAACTGAGTGCATCTGTTTGGTGCCTGCCCTTCCTTACGGTGGGTTTCTCCGAAACAACCGAGATTTTCTGCCCCTGTTTCAACTAAAGAAAAATCTTGTCAGTTTAAAATGTGGTGTTGGTTGCGGTACTCTTGCTAGGGATGGTTTTCCCCTTGCTCATTTCCTTGCTCTACTTCGTTCGACTGCCTTGAACTTGGCCGAGATTTTCCGATACTTTGACTTCTTCCTTATCCGTAAAGTTTCCAACTGTTGCTTCCCACTTCTAACCTTCTTATCTGAAACTTTCCAACTGTTGCCTTCCCCTTTTTTGATTTTTTTGTCCGATCCCATATTTTCACGGAACCTCTACCATTTTATCCTTTGGTTTATCAATGATGCCTCTTACGTCCCATCACCTTCTCTTCGGCCTATCCTAGCCTCACTTTGCTTTGCACCACTTTGGAATCTGGCAGTAAACTCTGAAAATCCTTCTTATTTGTTAAAAGCAAACTATTATTGGAAAAGTCTTACCAAAAGAAATGAAATACGATGACTTCAAAAGATGAAAAATAATGAAGAAGATCTTGCTTTCGAAGCTTGTTTGAGAAAGAAAAAGACTTATCTGAATGGGATAACTGACCCCAATGATCATGTTGTGCATTTCGGATTAATCAACTCAGCCTATTCAATCAATCAGTTTCCCAATTGTCTTGCTTTGTGACTCAAAGTTTTCCACAAACCAACTCTTTTTGCCGAATCCCCTTCTTCATTCAACTTGATGCCTTAACGGATCTTTTGCCGTCAACCTCACCTCATTTGTTCCTTTCTCAATTCCTATTCGCCTTATGGTGCCTGTGAAGGTTTTCACCAATAAGACTCTCTCACTTTTTGGACTTCTCTCAACTTACATCGCCTCATAGTGCCCATGCGGGTTTTCACTAATAAGACTCTCTCATTTTTTATTTTTCTTGCTTAAAACCGGAGTATTGCCCCTGGTATGAATTATCTTTACTTGCTTGACTTGGCACCTCTCGAAGACTGATCGGGAGGTCTTTCTTTGGATGTTAATATGGATTCTTGGATAGGTTTGGAAAGAAAAGGGTATCAAAAAGTTCAAACCAAATCCAACGGGTTAGAATGACAATTTTTGGAGCCAACTTTCTCATTACAAACATAACTTCTGCCCCAGTTTCTTGCTTGGGGACCCTTTGATTTTTATTTTCCTATGACCGAGACGTGAAGCTGCCTATGTATCCTTAAAAGGAATCAGGTCAAACGTAGTTCATTCCTTCTTCCTTGTTGTTACATTTTTTCTTTTCATTTGTTATTATTATTTTCCCTTTTCTGTTTTTCTTTCTCTTTACTCTTTCCTTTTTTTTCCTTTCTTCTCTCTCTTTTATTTTTTGTTATTGATTCCAAAAGAGCGGTACAAAATAAAATAAATAAGGCTCAAAAGGGTGAACAAAGGGTAAAATGTTTAGATAGCAGAACAAATTGCCTTCGTCATTTCAAACTTCGAGATAATGCCAAGTACAAACAATCAATGATTATATTAAAGAAATCATACATAATATCTCTTGACTGCATCGGAATTGATAGCCATATCTATGCATTTTCCTTCAATATCTGTTAAACATAAAGCGCCATTGGACAATACTCTAGTTACAATGAACGGTCCTTGCCAGTTCGGGGCGAACTTGCCCTTTGCTTCAGACTAATGTGGAAGGATCCGTTTCAACACTTGCTGCCCTACTTCAAACTTCCGGGGACGCACTTTCTTGTATATGCTCTTGCCATCCTCTTTTGATATAATTGGCCATGACATACTGCTGCCAATCATTTTTCATCAATTAAACTCAACTGCTCCAAACAGGTCTTGACCCACTCATCATCATCAATCTCAGCCTCGGCGACAATCCGAAGGGACTGGATTTCAACTTCCACAGGGATCACTGCTTCAGTCCCATATACCAAAAGATAAGGAGTTGCCCCAACTGAAGTACGAACAATAGTGCGATAACCCAACAGTGCAAATTGTAACTTTTCATGCCATTGCCTGGAACTTTATACCATTTTCCTCAGTATTTTCTTTATGTTCTTGTTGGCTGCCTCGACCGCTCCGTTTGCCTTAGGACGATATGGGGTGGAATTATGATGTGTAATCTTAAACTGCTGACATACTTCTTTCATCAAATTGCTGTTAAAATTATCACCATTATCCGTGATGATTACCTTTGGGATTCCAAATCGACAGATGATATTTGAGTGTACAAAATCAACCACTGCCTTCTTGGTGACAGACTTGAAACTTTTAGCCTCAACCCATTTAGTAAAATAATCAATGGCCACCAAAATGAACCTGTGTCCATTGGATGATGCTGGATCAATGGGCCCAATGACATCCATGCCCCAAGCAACGAAGGGCCATGGTGCCGACATTGTGTGCAATTCCGATGATGGAGAATGAATCAAATCTCCGTGTATCTGGCATTGAGGCATTTGTGCACAAAACTGATACAATCTCGCTCCATAGTGAGCCAATAATACCCTGCTCGAAGGATCTTCTTTGCCAATACGTATCCGCTCATGTGTGGTCCGCAAACTCCAGAATGTACTTTCGTCATGACTGCCGTATCTTGTTTAGTGTCTATTCATCTTAATAATCCGAGATCTGGTGTTCTTTTATATTACACTCCTCCACTAAGGAAAAATCCATTTGCCAACCGTCGAATTGCTCTTTTTTGATCTCCCGTGGCGTGTACTGGGTATATCCCCATCCTGATGTACTCCTTGACATCATGGAACCATGGCTTGCCATCAAATTCTTCTTCCACTATGTTACAATAAGCATGCTGATCACGGACTTGAATATGCAATGGATCAACATGAACTTTGTCTGGATGGTGCAACATTGCTGCTAAGGTAGCCAAAGCATCGGCAACCTCGTTATGGACTCTTGGGATATGCCTAAACTCTACTGATCGAAACCGTTGACAAAGATCGTGTAAACATTGTCGATACGATATGAGCTTCAAATCCCATGTTTCCCATTCTCCTTGAATTTGATGTACCAGGAGGTCCGAGTCTCCCAAGACCAAAATGTCCTGGACATCTATGTCTGTGGCTAACCTTAAACCCAAGATGCATACCTCATATTTAGCCATGTTTTGGTACAATAAAACCGAAGCTGAGCCGTAACAGGGTAGTCGTGCCCTGTTTCAGAAATAAGTACAGCTCCTACTCCAACTCCTTTCATATTTGCCGCCCCATCAAAGAAAAGTTTCCATCCTGGTTCTTCAGTCAGTTCTAGATCGTCGATATGCATCACTTCTTCATCAGGAAAATACATCCTCAATGGCTCGTATTCTTCATCGATCGGATTCTCGGCCAAGTGATCGACCAGCACTTGGGCTTTCATTGTAGTCCTCATCACATAGACGATGTCGAATTCCGTGAGTAATATTTTCCACTTCGCCAATCTCCCTGTGGGCATAGGCTTTTGAAAAATATACTTCAATGGATCCAAGCGTGAAATGAAGTAAATAGTATAGGACGACAGATAATGCTTCGATTTCTGTGCCACCCAAGTCAGGGCGCAACATGTCTTCTCAAGATGAGTGTACTTAATCTCATAAGCCGTAAACTTCTTGCTGAGATAATAGATGGCTTGCTCTTTCCTGTCGGTGATGTCATGCTGCCCCAATACGCAGCCAAATGAATTTTCCAGGACCGTTAAATAAAGAATCAACGGTCTCCCTGGTTCCGGCAAAACCAACATAGGTGGATTTGACAAATACCCCTTTATCTTATCGAACGCTTCTTGACATTTTTCATTCCATTCGACCGTAGCATCCTTCTTCAGTAGCTTAAAAATGGGTTCATAAGTTGCTGTGAGTTGAGCAATAAACCTGCTGATATAGTTCAACCTTCCCAACAGACTCATTACTTCGATCTTGTTCTTTGGGGGTGGCAATTCTTGGATGGCTTTAATCTTTGATGGGTCCAACTCAATGCCTCGCCGACTAACTATGAATCCCAATAGCTTTTTGGATGGAACACCAAATGCACATTTGGCAGGGTTGAGTTTGAGGTCGTACCTGCGAAGCCTCTGAAAGAACTTCCTCAAATTTGCGATGTGGTCGGCCTGCTGCTTTGACTTAATGATCACATCATCCACGTACACCTCAATCTCTTTATGGATCATATCATGGAATAAAGTGGTCATTGCTCGTATGTATGTTGCCCTAGCATTCTTCAGACCAAATGGCATTACTCTGTATAAATAAGTTCCCCACGGCGTGATGAATGCCGTCTTCTCTGCATCTTCTTCATTCATCAAAATCTGATGATACCCAACATAATAATCCACAAAAGATCCAATTTCACGATTGGCACAATTATCGATCAAAACGTGGATGTTGGGTAACGGAAAGTTATCCTTTGGGCTTGCTTTGTTCAGATTGCGATAATCAACGCACACCCCGAGTTTTTCGTCCTTCTTCGGCACTGGCACCACATTAGCTAACCAATCAGGATATCGAGTGACCCGAATAACCTTTGCATCTAGTTGTTTGGTTATCTCTTCCTTAATCTTCACACTCATATCAGTTTTGAATTTCCTCAATTTTTGCTTGACGGAAGGGAATGCCGGGTCAGTGGCCAATTTGTGAACCACTAAATTGGTGCTTAAACACGGCATGTTGTCATATGACCATGAAAAAATGTCTTTGAATTCAATAAGTATTTTGATTAATTCTCCCCTGATATTCGACTCAATATGGATGCTTATTTTAGTTTCCCTGATGTTATCTGCATCCCCTAGATTGATGGCTTCTGTATCGTTTAAGTTAGGCCTGGGTTTTTCTTCGAATTGACTTAGTTCCCTACTAATCTCTTCGAATGCTTCATCCTCATCGTATTTCAACTCATAATCTACTTCTTGCACTATTAATCGGAGTCAGATTAATTTTCTAGACTGGGTCGAGGATTTCTTATGCATGCCATATCATTAAGGCCAGTATAAAGAGAACTATACAGAAAAGAGAAAAGAAAACAAAATTAAAATAAAGAATGAAGAAGAAGCTTTTCATTTTATTGAAATATAGGATAACAAGATTTTGCACACTTGGACCGACTAAAAAATAAAAATCTAGATTACAACCTTCGAATAATCCAGACAAACAAGAACGAACATCAGAGCGAACTACCAAGACTCTTTTCGAGTGGGAAGAGGAGTAGCCCTCCAATTATTGAGTTTTGCCTTTGGTCCCACAAACTGCATATCTACCTTGCTTGACCCTTTCCCAGCTTCTATCATGTTAACCTTGGCAAATAACCTTCCGAACCCTTTATCCAAATCTCCATCAGCACAAATCAGTGACCCGGGAACTTTTGACAACAACTGCTTTCTAATACCCGGCCTAACAAAAGATCTGGACAGACGCGGGATTGGCTTTGGCAAGACCCATGCCCTCTTCTTCATTTTGCGGGCTCGTCTCACATCTACCGCGGTGGGCTTAAACCCTAAACCAAAAGTATCCAGATTCTTTAGAAGAGAAACTGGTTGCACGATGCCTTGAAGATCAGCACCCAAACCTTTACCTTATACGAAACCATTTTTTAACATTTCAGAAGCCACCATGACAGTTGCGGCCGTTACTCTAGGAACTGGTATGCTTTTCCCCTCTGGGACCTTTTCCACTGGTACTGTGTCATAGACTTGATATACCCATGGTCCCTAGTCGTCTTCCACCTCGATGAAGGGCACAATGGCATCACCCAAGTCACCCATATTATCTTCACCGTGCACCACAATCTCCTGTCTTTCCCACTCGAATTTAACTACTTGATGCAATGTAGATGGCACTGCCTTGGCGGCATGGATCCAGGGTCACCCCAACAAAAGGTTATAATAGACCTCCACATCTAGCACTTGAAACTCCATGGTAAACTCCACGGGCCCCATTGATAATTCTAGTATTATGTCACTCACAGAATCTTTGCCTATGCCGTCGGACCCTCGTACACATACATTGTTCTTATGAATTCTATCATCATCGACCTTTAGCTTATTCAATATGGAAAGAGGACATATATTTACACTAGACCCGTTATCAACCAGAACTCGCGTGACCACAGAGTCTTCACATTTTACCATCAGATAAAGGGCCCTGTTATGTTCTGTGCCCTCCACAGGCAACTCATCGTCTGAGAAAGTAACTCTATTTACCTCAAAGATTTTATTTGCTATCTTCTCCAAGTGATTCATCGAGATCTTGTCAGGGACATGGGCCTCATTCAATATTTTCATCAGCGCCTGGCAGTGCTCATCTAAGTGGATCAACAATGAGAGCAGAAAGATCTGGGCTGGTGTTTTCCTCAATTGTTCAACAATATAGTAATCCTGTACTTTCATTTTCTTCAAGAATTCTTCCACTTCTTGTTCTATCACAACTTTCTTTACCAATACCGGGTTATCTTTGGGAATTCTGGCTTTTCTCAATTCTTCAGGGGCAAAGCACCTCCCTGAACGAGTCAGACCCTGAGCTTCAAAAACTTCTTCCCTGATCTCCCTCCCTTTATATGTCACCACCACTTGTTCATAACTCCAAGGGACAGCTTTACTGTTGATCACTGGCAACTGAGTTACCGGCTTTATAATAACAGGTTCTATGCAAGCACCCTTCATGACCACAACAGGTTTACTTGCAACCCCCGGTACCACCATTTTTACTTGTTCTGGTTTCACTGCAACAATGCACGACAACCCTTTCTCGGCCACCACAACTGGCTTGTTACTCACCCCTTTCAACTGGACCTCCGACTTCCCACTGGTCACCTTCTCTTTTGAACTGGTTTTGCTGGAACGGATCATCATTACTGTCTATGGGGGCTTCTTTGGTTCTCCCTCTCTTTGCACCAGCTCAATCATATTAGTCTCGTGATGGGCTGGAAGCGGATTCTGGTTGATGTTGGGAGTTTTCGGGGCTTGAAACTCAATCCGACGAGTGTCGATGAGTTCATGAATAGCTGTTTTCAATTTCCAGCATTTCTCTGTGTCATGTCCCGGCCCCCCTGAACAATACTCACAACTTACTGAGTGGTCGAGATTTCTTGGAGGAGGATTTGGCAACTTAGCCTCAATCGGATTCAACATGCCCAACTGCCCCAGCCTGTGGAAAAAACTAGTATATGATTCTCCCAGTGGAGTAAAAGTCTTCTACTTCTGTGCCCTCTCATTCCTGAAGCCTTGGCTTGGACGAAAACCTGTTCCAGAGGGGTTTCTGTAGGCTCTTAGGGTTAGTAGGGAATTTGTAGAGTTGGGTAGGTATTTTGTGGAGCTGGCGCACGCCATTGTGCATGGGCCGGAGGTTGAATATACGTCTGAGCATGATGGATAGAGAAGTGGGGATCTGGCTGTGGGTAGTAATATTGTGGTGGGCTATATGGAGTGTGGGGGTAAGTTTGAGGGTGGGGTGGTAGCTGGTTGAAGTAAGGTGATGGGCGCCTGGGCCACACTCTTGATTCAACTGTCACAATATCCTCTTTTTTCTTCCTCCCCAACACTCCTCTAATGCCGCTTTGGATGGCTTGGGTGGTTGCCTTGATCGCTGAATAGCTCATGATTTTATTGGACTTCAGTCCTTCCTCCACCATGCCTCCCATTTTTACCACTTCATTGAACGACTTCCCGACTGCCGACACTAGGTGGCCGAAATAAGTGGGCTCTAAGGCCTGTAGGAAGTAGTCAACCATCTCGCTCTCTTTCATTGGCGGATCAACCCTTGTCGCTTGCTCCCTCCAGCGGAAGCTGTATTCTCGAAAACTTTCTCCAAACTTCTTCTCAATCTTTGTTAAAGACAAATGATCTGGGACGATTTCCAGGTTGTACTGAAAGTGACAGGCAAATGCTTGGGCCAGATCGTCCCAAGTGTACCACTGACCATGATCTTGACGGGTGTACCATTCTAACGCGAAGCCGCTCAGGCTCTGACTGAAGTACGCCATTAACAATTCATCCCTTTCTCCTACTCCTCTCATTTTACTACAAAATCCCCTCAAATGGGCCACTGGATCTCCATATCCATTGTACAAGTCGAATTTGGGCATCTTGAACCCTGCTGGCAGTTGTACATTTGGAAATAAACATAGGTCTTTGTAAGCTACACTTACCTGATCTCCTAGTCCCCTCATATCTCTAAAGGACTGTTCCAAACTTTTAACCTTCATGACCATCTCTTCCTGCTCCAAATTCTTAGGAGGCTTCTCAATTTCTGCCGAGATACCAAGTTGAGGAGGGTAAAGACACGGTTCAGGTGCTTTGAAAGTAGGTTCAGGAGGGTAATATTAATTATCCTATGTTTGGAACACAGGCTCGCTGGAAGACCTGTGGAGTGGGGCTGGTGGAGGTGCCATAAAAACAGGGGTAATTGGCGGAGGAGGGTATGGAATTGTCTTTGGAACTTGTGGTGTCTGAGAGGTAGTTCCCTGATGATGTTGATATGTGGGAAAATTTGGGGATGAGTCCGAAACAAGCTATTCTGGGGATTGGGCGGGTACTGGGAGGAAAGTAGGGTTAGCAGGATAGGCTGATGGTGGCTGACCCCTCGTCCAAGCCTGGTACATTTCAGGCATTTGTTGTTTTAACTTGTACATTTCATCTTTCATGGCTTGCACATCTACTTCTTCCACCTCAGCGCTCCTTTCTCTTTCGGGGCTAGACATGGTCACTAGTATTGGTCCCTTTGATCTTGTCTGATAATGGTAATGTGCCAGTACGCTCTAGATAATCCAACTGCTTGAATTCTAAGAAAAACAATAAACTTGTTAGTTCTTAGAGTTTAACTAATATGAAATCGCATGTTGGTATGCAATGCTCCTAGGCAGTTAACCATTTTTTATTATGCATTTGTTTCGGTTGCGTGCGTCATTCCGGCCTTTCATAATTGTGCCCCTTTTTAGCGTCTCTCAAATTTTCCTTCATTTTGATCCTTCTTTATTAATTATTTCTTTCTTTCTTTTAATGGTGGTTGAATCTTATGGAGATTGCCTACGTATCATGTCCCCACATGAATCAGACCGTGCATAGTTCTGGCCGATGTAAAAATACGTAGCAAAATATTTTCCACGCAAACAACTGCTTTTATTATTAACACTTGGAAAAAGTTTACAAACTTTAAAGACGAACAAAACAAAACTTAAAGGACTGACTGACAGACTTACAAAGTTTAACAAGAAAGATTCAAAACAAAGATTAAGAATACACTAATGCTTTAAAATTTTCCGGGGCCCGCGAGGCATCATTCGGCCTTGCCGCGGGCCTTTGTACCAGATCCCTTTGAAGCTTCTCCAAGTCATTCATTATTTTCTTGACGAAAGTCATTACTGCTGCAAAAAAGGTAGTACGGGTCATGTCCTCGCATACTCGGCATTTTGCGGTAATGTAGCGTGCGATGTATATGAACCATTCTCTAATCCTGCTCTTTTCCTGCAACAACCGTCCTATCTGTTGATCCCGGGCTTCCAGCACTTGAGAGTTATGAAGGAGTTGATCTTGAAACTTATGCATTTGTTCCTCCATTCGCGCCATTAGGTCATAGCAGTGTTTCCTATCTGCTCTGAAATCTCTAGCTTGCCTGAATATGTGTTCAAGAGTGCCTATTTGTCCTCTCAGGATAGTGACGCTCCCCTCATAGTCCCTCTTCATCTGCTGCATATGAAGTGCTCGCTCTTTTGCGCCATTTGTCCATCTGGCCCGGACCCTTGCCAAGCTAGCTTCAGACCTTTCCAAGTCCTCTTGTCATTCGCAGGCTTTCCCTTTTAGTTCGTTTATGAGTTTTTGGTCAGCCCGGCTTCTTTCTGGCTTTCTGACAGCTACTCTCATTTTTCGGATCTAAGTTTTAAGGGCCTTATTTTTTTGGATTAGATTCTTCTTTTCCCCCTCATCTGCAGCGGCTTGAACATCCTTTTCAAACTGAAGTTCCATGGCTTGCTTCTCCAGTTTGCCTACTATAGCCCTGTACTCGCTTTCTTTAGCCAACCAGTCCCACTGTTCTTGTGACAATTCGACAAAATCCTGGAGGTGGGGTCTTTTGGCAGGCTTCCCGAATGCGATTTCTTTTCTATACCAAATATGATACCCAGGTGAAACTTATCCTTTAGATCGATCCCGTACACAAGTATTTACCACCAGGTATTGACATTCACTCCAGATCTGGCGGACTGTTGCTTCAGGGAACTAACCATCCGGTCCAATCTCAACTACCTGGACACTGAGATCTTCGTCTTTAGGCACTATCTGGCACCTACCTAGCTGTCTCAAAACCCGATACGAGGCATAAGGCTGGATGCTCCTAAGACCCATAAGAATAAAATGAGGCCCCGTTGCTGGCATGTATATAATCTCGTCCACAGGCAACTATCCCAGCGTCCACTCTACTTGGCTGGCAGTGAGGGACCGAAAGTAAGATATCCACCCTCTGACTCCTTCAGGCAAGCTGATCCCTTTGATCCTTGTATAAAATTCCTCTATATAAGTTTTCTCTGTTGACCTATAGCTTATGAACTGGGTGCGGTGACACAGGTGTTCGGTCATCCACATTTGCAACAACAGATTGCAACCTTCAAAGAAGTCTCCCCCGGCTCTGCAGATTGTGAGAGCACGAAAGATCTCAGCTACTATCATAGGCGCGAGTGTGCTTTTGGCCTGAGTGAGCAAAGTGCTAACAACCCCTGCTATTTTTATGTCGATATTCTCGTCTTTTCTCGGGAACACCAGGAGCCCCAGGAAAGCCACCATAAAAGTGAAACGTCTATGCTCTTCCCATTTAAGGCGATTTCCTTTGCTACATATATTATTCTCTGGCTTGTTAAACCCTCCTATACGACCATATCTGTTGTATATGAATGATAAAGTACAAAAATCAGCTGCCAAGTCCGGGTTGTGTACCCCTCTGCTTATCTTTAGTGAGTCTAAAAATTTGTGCACAGCTACAGTTCTTGGGGAAACCAAATACTTGTGTCTTAAAGGAAGCTCAACATTCCCAATGTACCCGGCTATTTCTTCTAAAGTCGGGGTGAGTTCAAAATCTAAAAAGTGGAACACATTGTGCGCTGCGTCCCAGCATGTGACCTATGCCCTTATGATGTCTCCCCTGGGTATAATTTAATAGCCCGGGAAAGGCCCCCAAATATTTCTTGACCCCGTCTTGCCTTTCTCCACCTAAGTCATTCCACCACAATCGCAACTCCAAAGGGATCTTGCTTATGAAAGAGAAAGATTCATTTTGGTTTGTGCTCATCCTGCACATTTATTAAGGTGATTAATTGAAACAATCCTGATTTTATTTTATGTGACTTCAAAATCGAAAAAATTGACCTTTTTTTTCCCTTCATTTTTAATTCTAAAATTGAAAAGCCAGCTTTGCAGATACGACCTTTCAGCATTTTCGAAGGAAGATTTTAAGGCTGTGCCGGTTAACTGGGTAAAATTTAAAAAAAGACCAAAGGTGATTGTTTATGCAAAATCGTTCTTCCGGCGTCCCTTTCGGGAATGTTTGGCTATTTTTGACAAAAATGGCATCACCTCACCTATTTCTAATAAAAGCAAAATTTTGTTTATTTTGGGATATTTTTGCAAAAGAAGTTGGACCCGATGGGGGTTGCCTGCGTATCTCACATCCGGTGAGAATCAAACTGACGTAGTTCGGGCAAACAAAATAGACTATTTTCTGAAAACACGAATTTTTTTTTCTTTTTTCATTGGTAGATAAAACAAGACTTTTTTTTTCATTGGCAAATAAAAGAAACAATTTTTTGAAAACAAATTTTCTTTTCTTTTTTTTTTTCTTTTTTTCCTCAAAGAAATTGGGCAGAGTTTCGACACTTATTTGGACATTGTGTTTTTTTTTTCTTTTTCAAAACAGGCGATTAACTCTGTTTACCCTCAAACTGCTATGCTTTTCTTTTCCCCAAATATTCGAAAGTCGGTCAGCATGCAAATCCGAAATAAATAAATGCACAAGTAGGATGCATCAGGATGGTCCATTATTCCGGGTATACCTGTCCTAGACGGACCCAACCCCTGTGTTGAGTCCCCTAAGTCAAAAATGCACATGATGCAGATAAGCGTTCCTACTAGGGATTCGGCATGAGGTTGAGTTATTCTAGGTTCAAAAACCTGGGTGTATGTTTTAGACTGTGTACCCAAGCGGACAACTTGAGTCGAGGAGGGGGCTACGTATCGGGAACCAAAAGGCCATCCGGCTTAGTAACTTGTTCGGCTTCTTTCTTACTTTAAGGTATGACATTAACATAATAGGAAGTCTCGATCAGCGAGCACATCCCCAGAGGTAAGAAGAGAGGGGTTTCGTAACAGTTTTATATACAATTCAAATAATATCAATGCAGTAAAAAGCAACATTTGTACATTAGTCCCAAACATGTAATAAAAATAACATAATATACAAGACAAATACAACAAATATTCCAAGCTCGAATTCTGAACCCTGAATCAAAAGTTCTGGGTTCTGTTCCCCAGCAGAGTCGCCAGAGCTGTCACACCTCTTTTTTCACTCTACTACACCCCCACGAAGAGGGTATAATAAACGGGAGTTATTTCCAACTTGAAGTGACAATCGAAACGGGATTATTTATTAAGAGATTCAGAGTCGCCACTTGGGAGATTTATGGTGTCCCAAGTCACCGATTGACTCCCGAATCAAGGAAAAGATTGACTCTATATTACGATCCGCGAACCAGAAATCCGGATAAGGAATTTTGTTAATCCGGGAGAAGGTGTTAGGCATTCCCGAGTTCCGTGGTTCTAGCACAGTCGCTTTGATGCTACTTGGCTTATGAAATTATTTAATTACTGATTTTTGAACCTATGTGCTTTTGCTTCTTTCACCACTTTTAATTAAGAAAATTATCTTGAAACGGGTTACGCGTACGTATACCCACCTGTTTGGTGCGTCAAAATTCGTGTCACGCGAACGTGTCCGCAATTAATAACGCTTAATTATTATTAGGAAAAGTTTGGGTCGAAGTTTTGTGAACGCATACTTCGATTTTGTTTTTAGAAATGTAGTTGTATTACGCGGACGTATACGTAACCACACTTAGTATTTTAAACGTCCCTTAAGGATATTCTACGAAATATTTAGTCAATTTTGTATAGCTGGATTATGAAATTACTAGGAAGGTCATATGTGATATAATGAACCTATGTGAACTAAAAAAAATTAATTAAAAGCTTGAGCCTATTTTATTATTAAGAAAAGATTGAGCGAAGTTGTGCGAACACATACTCTGAGTTAATTTTAGGATTATAATCATGTTACACGAACGTATACGCAAGCAAAATCGTATTTTAACGGCCCTAAAGGTTTGCTATGGATTAATTATTTTTAATATCTAAACTCAACCTTGTTGTTTATTCAAAGCTGCCAGGCCTATTTATTAGGCCCAAATCATCAAGGCTTCCGCTCAAAGACAAAGGCGAGCCCTCTTTAAAAATAAGAAGCCTGATACTTAGGCCCAGATGAACTCACCTACTGCTATTTATTCAAAAATGCTGAGGGCCTGGTATTTATAACACTGGATTCCAGGTGAGCCTAGTATCCGAATCTCCACGAAATCACGAAGGGCTGCTCCTGGACTAACACTTCTAAGGCCTAATCAAGTTAAAGAATTAAAATTCCTCACCCATTAATTCAAACCCCAAAGTTATAACATCCAATTTAATATAGCCTTTAATTTATTAAAGCCCCAGCCCAGCTTACAATCAAGAGCAAGTTTTAAACCAATTGGGCCAATGGCCTAAAACTCGCGAAACAGCCCCAAGCCCAAGCCTTGTGAGTCCACTACCAAAACCATTCATCAAATTAACGTGCAATTACTGACCATTAAACTACCTGGAACTTAACCTGAGATCTAACCCCAATAGAAGAAAACTAATACATGAATAGACATGCCCATTCTTCTATTCATCATTTATACATGAAAAAACATCTTACACTACACATTGATGTCAATTTCCAATTCTTATTTAAACACCGATTTTATCACCAAATTGAGCAAACCTATGCAATCATCATCTAGTCTCAATTTTAACACGTAAATCATTCAGGCCTGTATTCGTAATTGATATGCGCATAAAGAAAAACACAGAACTCATAGGCTCTCCTCACTTTCATATACATGCTGACACTTTCAAATGCTCAACAGTTCAAGCCTAATGATTATTGAGCTCTTAAACCCTTAACAATACACCTAACTAGTTAACTTACACCCTATTATAGCGGAATAGTTTCGAAACAAACAATGTATAGCATGATTAACAGTCCATATACACAAAATGTCTCAAGTTTGGAATTATTTACACATCAACAGCCTAAACCTCATGTTTTCAACAAAATACAAAAACAGAAAAGTAAAGAGCATTCCTAAAATACTACTATACTAAGATGAACTAACCAATCTAAATACCATCACACCATACCACCGATTTCTGAAATCCCAAGCAAGTAATTGAAATAAAAACTTAAAGAAAATGGTTATGCATTCATGAAAATTCAGGCCATTACAGCTTCCAGATTTGCATCTATCTACTAAAGAATCAAGAAATACCTGGAACAATAATTTATAAACCAGAAGTGAGAAAAGGGGTCCAAAGAGAAGCAACAACATCACATTTGGATAAAAAATGCTTGAGAATATCACTTGAAAACAGTTTTTGAACTCAAATGACTCCACACAAGGTTCAGACTTAAATTCCAAACAAAATGGACCCAAACTTGAATATCACACACACTTCAGCTCATTTCTCTATTAATTACTCAAATATTCAAAGATTTTTTCGATGGAACAATAGTATTTTCATGTTTTTGTGCTCAAATTGGATGAAACAGTATTATTTTTACAGACTCTTGCTTCTATCTCCCTCTTTAGCTCTTAAAACCTTACTTCCTCTTATATCTGATTTCCAGTCTCTTTTTTTTCATCAGTGAATGCCTACTCTAGCTCTTAAATGGGCATCCAATTAGTGCCCTTTCCACTACAAATTGTCTTTTTATTTTTAAATTTTCCACTTAGCTAGTGCCTTCACCACTATCAACTTATCCTTTCAATTTTTAATTATCTTCCACTAAGTTAGTGCTTTATTAATTAAACAGCTACTGCACCCCTACCCAAGTTAACAACCCCCTAAATTGAACCCCTAAGCTACTGCTAATTACCCTTTAATTTTAAAACCATTATTAATTATCCCCTTCTTTTAAAATTCTAAATACTTAAAAACATGACCAACAATTCTCTATAACAGAATTGTTAAGTGATCAGAATCAAGTGGCATTGGTTTTTTTTTTTGAAACCTAAATAGGTTTAATCATGGAATCAAAAATACCCTCCCATATGAACAATCTGAATTGACCTTAGCAAGGAACTAATTAATGAAAAAGAAAGAACCTATTTGAATACTCGGAACAGTTACAAAGGATGATTAGCAGGGAATCAAATAACATTAAACATGTTGGTTTCAATTATATTGAACCTAGTGACCTTAGGACTAATTCGGATATCAATACTTAAACACAAAAGCTTGCTAATAAATCTAAAACAAACAAAATAGTTAAAATAAAACATAAAATTATAACCTCATCAGAACCTAGACTAATCAAGAAAGAAGAAGAAGGAGAAGGAACAGAGGCAAATAAATAACAAAATAAAAGAAAAATGGAAAAGGAAAAACCAAGCTTACCTCCCCAAAACTAACGGACACTGTTCTTGACATGAAATCTTGACGAATCTCTGAATTTGTGGTCGGAATAAACTTCAATCGTGTGTTCTCAAATAAGAGCACACAACTGAAATCGATTCTAACCCCAAACCTTTAAAACCTCGCTGATTCAAACTTTTGGGATTCTATGGTTAAATCTATGATCTAATATTCGAACGGTTCGGGAGGGGTTCGAGGGAAAGGGACATTGGATTTGGGATGGGGAGGTGCTGATGGTTCAGGGGTGTGATTTTGGGGGTGTTCTGAGGCGGCATCGCCATCGGAGAACATTAGGGCGGCGCTAGGGTTCGTCCCTTCGAATCAAGATTCGAAGGGTTTTGATGATATTCGAGGGAAGGGGCTTGGGTAGTTGGGATGATGAGGTTGAGGGGGTTCCGGGGTGTTATTCTGGTAATGATCGGAGACGGCGCCACTGTCTTAAGGCGGTGGTATTTTAGGGCGGCGGGTCTCTAGGGTTTAGGCAGTTGAGAGACGAGGGTGACTGATGGGGGGCTGGGGTGTGTTTATGGATTTATATATGGGAGGGGGGGTTGAATCCAGGCCGCTAGATCTGATGAGATCAACAGTTTGGATCACTTCATTAATGGAAACGACGTCGTTTTCTTGTCATCGAGATTGGGTCGGTCTTTGGATGGGAACGAGTCGGAGCCTGGGGAACCATACTGGACCATCCGATCAAATAAAATGGACGGTTCAGATCAACCAACCTGAAACGACGTCGTTTCGTCGATGCTGGAGACGGACTGAACCGTTCGATCTAATAAGATCAACGGTCCAGATTGAGTGTGACAAAAACGACGTCGTTTGGATGGTCGAAATGGCTTAATCAATTTGGACCGGATTGGGGTGGGGTGGGGAGGGTAATTTGGGCTGTGTAAGGGTGTTTGGGCTTGGTAATTTAATTAAAATTGGCCCAATTCCTACTTCATTCTCTTTTATTTTCTTTTCTCTCTTTTTCAATTTTCTTCCTAGTAAAAAAAAAAATACAACCTAGATTAATTCTTGATCAGCTTATCCTAAAAATATTAATTGACTCTAAGTAGTCATTATCACAAATAACTAAATATCGAATTAAAAAAAATCACACAATTTAACACTGAACACTAAAAAATACAAAATACATTATTTTTTGATTTTTCTATTTTTTAGAACACTTAACTTACCAATTAATTCTGGAATGTCTAATTAAAATGTAAATACAATTGCAACACATTTTTTTTGTATTTTTCATTAATTTAAAACAAATAAACACGTGCGGACAAATGCAAATAATGACAAAAAATACCACGACAATTCACAACATTGCACACAATAAAACAAACAATTTTTTTTTTGTTTTGATTTTGTAGGAGTAATTCATGTGAAGCAAAAATCACGTGCTCACAACTAGGTACATTGAATTTTTATATCCCAATTCCCATTCAATTGTAGCATAATTGTGATTTTTGACATATTTGCATTTTTTCAGAAGATTTGTAGAAGCTTTAGCCGTTTTTTATTTGTGAAAACAGAAAATAAAGTATCTACAATCAGAATACAAATAATCTACAATTATCTATAATTTATCTACAATTTCTGCAATATGTCTTTTTCTTCTTCTTCGAGTTTCAAAGTCTAATCTTCACCAAAACCCCTCAAAATTGAGATATAAACTCCAAACAATATTCCCGGTTATTTTCAACAACACCCAATCCAAACAAATAATGATTTTTGAAAACCCAAATTTGAATTCAAAGCTTTCAAGCTTTTTAATGGCTGTCAATGATGGAAAATATCTGGAAAAATATTTACGTCTATAATTGCAGCGCGCCTAAATAGGAATATCTGGAAGAATATTTAGTTTCAGATTTGTAGCGCGCCTAATTAGGAAGGAATCATCTCCTAATAATTGGTATTTAATGAATGGTATATATTTTGTAGAATAACTGTGAACATGGCGAGTAAATATGAAACTATGCACATTTTTGGTAATAAAGTTTCATATATGTTATATGAAGGAAAAAGTCTCATTTTTTTTCCTTAAATTTTTTCTAAAACAAACTAGTTTAAAATTAATTATATTTTAACTAGTGGATTCTTACATTAGAAAGTCGAATGCTCAGAAAAGTATAGTACACTGAACTTCCCACTGATGAGAAGCATCTTCCGCACGTGACGATTAAGCATTAGATAGAAATTTATTCTAGTTTTCCAAGTAGGTAAGCCAAGGCAAAACATGTAACAAAATATCATTGAAAGAACTGAAATATGCAGTTTAAAATTGAAAAAAGTTAAATGTAAAAGAAAAACAGTTCAAGTTGCCTCATACAAAAGATTCAAATAAGTATCGCGTTATTTTAGTCTTAGTTTATAGCCTAACAACAGACAAGAAGGGTTGCTCTGATGGTAAGCAACCCCACTTCCGATCAAGAGGTCTTGAGTTCGAGTCTCCCCCAAGAGAAAGGTGGGAAGTCAACAAATAATATATCTCAGTAGTCATATTGCTAAATGGATACAACTTTTATAAAGTCTCCAACTTTCATTTAGTACAAATTAGAACATATGCTTACAAAATCTAGGTTTCCTTTTTTAACAACCCAGTAAAAAGATAAAATTCAAAATTGCCCCGTATTGAACCCACAACCCCCCGTCCGCTTTAAAATTTTTAAAAATTATCTTAACTCGTCCCGCCCCGCAGTGGCGGATGTAGAGCATAGTTACTGGGTTCCCGGGAACCTAGTAACTTTTACATAAATCCTGTATTTTTATTAAAAAAATTATTAAATATCAATAAATATATAAGTATGAACCTAGTTATTATTGTATATTAATTTGATATTACAATAAGAACCTATAAACTTCCAATTCTGGATCCGCCTCTGCCGCCCCGCCCCCGCATAAGAG
>MU668633.1:41980-55091 GCA_026770625.1 Nicotiana glauca
TCCGCTATTATTATCATTATTATTATTATTATTATTATTATTATTATTATTATTATTATTATTATTATTATTGAATTCTATATTTCTTATTGATGCTATAAATTATTGACAAATTTGTTTATTAATGAAAAGGTAAATAAGTTGGCTTGCCTAGCTACCACGAGTAGGCGCCATCACGATCCCGATGGTGAGAAATCCGGGTCGTGACACTCTCTTTGTTTTCCGAAGGTAAACATTTTAATGTTGAAGGCATGAAGCACAATAGATGGACGCCTCTTATGTCTGAACAACACCTAAAAGCCAATGATATTTTTGCAGTGGAGAAAAATGTTTGGTTAGTTCAGTGTTTTGAAAAGCGTTAAGCGCAAAAAAGCGACGAGGCCTCGCTTCATCGAAGCGAGAAGCGCGAAGCGAAGCGCACGCTTTTTTCATGTGAAGCGCAATTTAACACATAAATTAAAAAAATAAAATAGGCATAGATAAATAGTTAAGAACTCATTAGAAATAACATATTAAGCAAATGTTTCAATTCTTGAATCAAGCAAATAATAAATACTAAAACTAGATAGTGAATAATCCTCAAAAATCATAACATATTAAGCAAATGCAAACAAAATCACAAAAACAGAAAACAGAGCATAGTTTTAGGGTACAAAAACAGAGCAATAAACCAGAAAACAGAGCATAGTTTTAGGGCACAAAATCAACGCTTAAAAAAGTGAAAAAAATTGAAAGAAGAAGAGAAAAATAGGGCAGAAGAACAGACATAAATTAGATGTGTAGAACAGAGCAATAGAAAGTGAAAAAAATAGAAAGAAAAAGAGAAGAAAGGAGTCGACCAGAATAAGAAGAAGAACAGAAGAAAAATAGAAAAAAGAAGAAGAACAGAAGAAGAAGAAGAGAAGAAGAAACTTACAGAGACCGGGGAAGAAGCAGTCATTGGAGCAGCAGTCGTTGGAGCAACAGAAGAGCGTATGTTTATTTGTTAACATATGGTTTATTTGCCAAATTTTTTTAAAAAAAAAACCCTAGCAGATGCCTTCACATCGCTTAAGCGTGCTTTTTTTCGCTTTTTCCATCGAGGCGCTTCTCGCTTAAGCGGTTAAAGCGTGCGCTTTTTAAATGTGAGTCGCTTTTGGGGCAGAAAAGCGATAGATCAGCGCCTCGCTTCAGCGCTTAAAGCGAGAAGCGAGCGCTTTTAATAACACTGGGTTAGTTCTTTAAAAAACTTTGACCTAGTTACGTTATCCATTTGAAAAGCAGATAGCTTTGGTCATCTCCCAAGAAGCACCAAAGTTTGGGTTGATTCAAATCCATTATCTCCTTTATTTTTTATTACTTATTAATTCCAATATTATTTTCCACAGTTAAAAGCACCTTTGCAACGAAGATATGTTTATTCTTTCCAAAGTGATAGACTCCTAAAAAAGCTAAACAAAATATGTAAATTCACAGAAAAAGTTGGCAATTTCCAGGATAAACATTTTTTCCACAAAAAAAAGGTATGTTTTTTGTAATTACCACTAATTATCTCCATTTCTCCAAGAAAAAAAGTCATTTGCTAATTAGCTAATGACGTCAAGCATTGCTCCAAACGATGTACTTCCAGTTTTAGGAAAACAACACCCACTTTCCCAGCTCATCTGAATCCAAAACCAATCTTACTTAAAGATTTTTATTCACTGTGAGAACATTATTCATGTGATACTTCTTGATAACCCTAACTTCCAATTATGTCGGTTTAGACTCATTATATTAGCTGCATATTCAACTTTATAACACCAGTTCAAGCATTGTAAATAGCAGGTACAGCAATAAAGTATAACATATAAAGAAGAGACTTACAATACTTAATCATCTGTTCTTGAGCTAAGTTTTCTAAGCGCTGCTTTAGGGCTTTATTCTCCATGCTGAGAATAAGACTCTGCTGGTTAAGGAATTCAAGCTCAGCGGATACCTCAGAACCTTCAGCCTGGAATCAAAACAGTGATTAGATCAGCAATTATAACAACATACATCCATTCATCAGTGTATATTACTTCAAGCTTCTGCAAATACATGCCTGCAGAACTTGAACATTTCTTTCCAGTTCAGATATGTATTGAAGCTTCCTAACTCGTGAACGTTGAGCAAATTGTCTGCATTACATGGCACCTTGTCTTAGTAAACTTCAATAAGTTAAATAACACTGCATAATGTCCAAATAAACAATGCCGGGAAAGAAGCAGTGTTAGCTATTGGCAAAAGAAGCAGTGTTAACACAAGACAACCTAACCAAAAGAGGATTTCAATTGTGCTCTAAATGTTATTTATGTGGAGAGAAGGCAGAGACAATTAGCCATCTTTTTTTGCATTGCAAATTCACTTTACAGATATGGAGAATCTTCATCAACTTAAGGGGAATTTCTTGGACAATGCCGGGAAGAATCATTGATATTCTAGCATGCTGGAGTAAAGAGGGCTCACTTTCTAGAGATAAAAAAAGATGGAGAATTGTCCCAGCATGCATATGGCGGACATGGACAATCTTGGAAGAAAAGAATCAAAGATGTTTTGAAGACAAGTCTAGTAAAATCCAGAAGATAAAGATGAAATGCCTAGCTCTATTTATTTTTGGTGTAAAGGAAAGCTTTTGGAGGATCATGAATCCATTTTAGATGTTTTAGAATCCTTGTGAGAAGACCAGGGATTAGAAGTAGTTTGTACTTTTGTCTGATCACTTCCTTTGTAAGTATGGGTGACTTCACAACTTTAGTGAAGTCTTTTTATTAATATATAAATATGTTACCTTCTAAAATAAAAAAAATAAAAAATGTCCAAATAAACAATACGAATAGCAGATAAGCGTCTGTTGGCAAATCACATAATAAAAGAAGACATATACTTCCACAACTAAAAATCAAAATACTCCCTCTCTATCAAGTTAGATGACAGATGACCATTTGATTGGTGCAAAGATTAAGAAAAATTCTTGAGTAAGTTGCTATATTGAAATTAGCTAGATATGTATGCTAAATACAAATAGAAATGCATCAATGTGGGGTAATTTATCAAGTATAAATCACGTAATAGGAAAAGTGATATAGTTTGTCTTTGTATTGTATTGATTGTTGAAGGTAGGGAAGGTTACTTTTAGTAAAGGGGTCCAGGAAATACAAGAGGATGAAAAAAAGAACAAGGTCAAGTAAGTTGAGAAGGTGGCAAGAGAAATGTTTCTGACACATTTCCGTAGCACAAAAATGAATGACTATGTTGGTAGATGTTAAATCCACCTATTTTTGTTAACATCTATGGATTGGTAAAGTTGTTATAGGTCACGGGTTCGAGCCGTGGAAGCAGCCACTAATGCTTGTATTAGGGTAGGATGTCCACATCCCTTCAGGTGCGACCCTTCCCCAGACTTGGCACCGGGCTGCCCTATCTATGGATTATTAGGATTCTGACACCGTAGGCTTTCCTTGAAAAATTCGAAGAGCACAGACTAGCCTACAGCCTTGGCCATAGGCCTGTCGCCTGTTCAGTGTATAATATTATCAAAGTTTAGAACATAAAAACCTCAGAATCACAATACTTATTATCACTGTATCTTTTAAAATATTCAGAAGAAATAACATGCTAAAATCCAAATATTTACCTTATATGCTTTTTAGCAATAATAAAAGAAGAAGAGAATAACATGCTAAAAATACTTACAAGTGAAAGTTAGAATACCATTTATGGATCTCATATCCTGGTTATAAGCCTCCAACTAACCAAAACATCCAGTAAACTGATAATACGGGCATGCAATGAAAATAAAGTAAAACAATAGACAAACAATGGGAACAGATACAAACTATACTAAGAACAGAAACAAAGAAGTATCTTAAATATTAACTATCTTTTCTTGAAACTATCAACATACTGAAACTATTCGTATTCACTTCCCAACTATGTCCTTTCGGGTTGCTGAGATAGTTACACTTACTGCTTTGCACGTTTCGTGTCATTTTCTGATGCAGAACTCTTACTGTGAGAAGAATCCTTTTTTTCACCAGATCCCTTCGGATCAGGAGTGACAGATTCAAGTAAATCCTGCTTGTCACTTCCTGCAGATTTGGGCCTCTCTCCTTCATGTGGAGGAAATGATGATCCCAAGCTCTGAGTCTTGACATTTTCCCTAGAAGGTAGAAGACCACGGAGATGTGGTTTGGCATTTGGAGATGCATCCCTCGACCTACTCTTTTGTTGGTTTGAGGAGTTTTGATCAACACGAAATGTGGCATGCCGAGCATCTTTGTAATAATCAAAGTCTTGGGATCCCCAGGAAGCGACAGGAGTTATATTTCTGAATTTGCTATCATCTTGCGCTATGTAATCTAAGTTTGCAATATTAGCAGCATCAAAACATGTAAAGGAGTCACTAGATGATCGTCGGTGGCCACCTCTGCGTACAGGAGTTTCTGGCTCATTAAGAAGATCATCTAACCAAGATGGTTGCTCCTCTATAAGACAGCTTTCAGAAGAAGTACGCTGATGGTGTGAACCCTCTCTGCATTTCGAAATGCCCTTTTGGGTGACAGCAGAACTAGGGAGATAATCAACATACGGGGGACATGTGCTAGGAAACGGACTTTTAGGAGGCAGTAAAGAGCTCTTTCCATTGTACATCATATGTCTCATGCTAGATGGCCCCTTGGAATTTGCCATAGCAAAGCATGCAAGATCCCTGCTAAAGGATGAAATAAAGGTAAAATATATGAAAAGAAACAAAGAAATTGTTTCCAAAAGTAAGAGCATAAAATTACCAATTTAAATCAATACAAGATAAATTAGAAGTAACTTATATTCCCTCTCCCCCCAAATCCAAACCAGCCAAAAGAAAGAAAAGAAAAAGGTAAACAAATAAACAGTCAAACTGAAAAAGTATCTAACTTTACAATGGTAAATTTATCCAGGATCGATTCCCATTACATCATGAGGCAAAGTTCACCAGAAATCCAAAAGATTTCTATACTAAAGACAAATTAACAGAAGTCAGTCTTCCAACCAACTATTAAGAGGAACTAAGAGCCAATGCTAATCCTTCTACACATTAATGTCACTATACAAAAATATTACACCCAATCATGGAATAGATGTTACACACAAATTGAAAAAGCTCGCTGCTTCTGCAGGCTGCAGCAGGTGGAGAAAGAGCATGTCAGGAAATGGACCACATGAATCACGGACGATTTATTTAAGGATACTAAAAGCGAAAGAAAGGTGAAGGAAGAAAAGATGAAGGATCATATTTATCACCAGCAGAGGAGCAAAGAAGAATGAATGCTCCCCTCAAATTTGCAAACGCTGTCAAGACACATATTCCAAAAGAACTGCCATCTTCTTATTTGTGCAATTTTTTTCTTTTTTCTTTGTTGTTCAGGAAAACGCATACAACATGTGGGAATCCAACAATTGATTAAAGCACTAAGCTTGCTACAAATCAAAGTCTGAACTATCTGCCCGTGGCTATATGTACCACTGTTTCATGATAAATTTACACTACCATTTTAGGGAGAGGGACCCACAATAAAAGAATAACAAGGGAAATACGAACATATAGTATCACAACTTCATCAAATGGATAAAAAATCATTTCCTAACTTTGCAACAGGAAGCTATGCTTTACTTTAGTTATGCTGTTTCGTGTAAAACAAAGAAGCATAGGTCTGACTTGGGGCCAGTAATTAAGAAGAAACTCCAACAGCATTGGAATTGGATGTTGTTTTGAATTTCTAGCTTCTGCATTTCATCAGAATAGTGTTAGCAACGGTCAAAACATTTTGGTGTACAGGTACAAATTATGGATCAAACTTTGAGGAATCCTGTTACAGGCTTTTGTTCAACTTAGGAGCAAATTTATAGAATGGAATTTACTTGGAAGATAGGATCGAAGAGTGCATCTCCTCTGGCTTGGATAGCAGTTACCAAAGCATAACTTTGCTATACATGGTTGAAAGAACACATTGAATGTCAATCAAGTGTAGCATAAGTGTGTAACTCTAGATCACTACAAACAAGTAGCTCCAAGCATCAAAGTTTAAGGAAATAAATAAAACCCCTGCCTTGATGAAGAGCTTATGAAACTAGTTGTCATTCAAAATGAAAAGCACACATAAGCAGGACAATAAGGCTTTCAGCAACATTATCTGTTCAGGTGTGCATTTGGGAACTATTAAATCATAGCACAAAGTTTCCAGCCAGGATAACCCAAACTGCATTCTTTTTTTTTTTCTGATTTGCACTCCGAGTCTCTAAGAGCCCCGACTAATCCCGGGGGTGCACAGGCCCTCGGCAAGGAGTTTCCCGCAAGTGCACCACGGTTAATTCAGGTTTTACCCAGTCCGATGGCCCTCAGAAATTGTTTGCACCCAGTGGGTTTCGAACTTGAGACCTTGAAAGGGAGCAAACCCCAAGGCTCAAGTCTATTGCCACCAGGCCAACCCTGAGGGTTCCCAAACTGCATTCTATGATACTGAAAGGTCAAGCTGTAGCTTTGCTTCTTCTCTGCGGGCACTGAAGGATCAATCTCTGTCGACTAATTGATTATATCATGGGAACCCCATGTGTAACCATTAACCAACAACAACAAATACTAAACCTCAATCCAAAGTAGTTAGGATCGACGACATGAGTCATTATTATCCATTATGTTATATTTGGGCATGTTTCGTTCCACTATTCGATAACACTCGCTGTTTAAGACAAATTATGGTCTCTCTAAAAGTTCTTTAAATCCCACACTTATTCCTGCACTGACATACAAATCTCGAGATAAACAAAAACAAAACTCCTGGAAAACACCAGTAGTAATCAAAATTCAAAAGAATACCGACATGATGTAGCCTTGATCCCAACTAGTTGGTACAATCAGAGCTTTTTCATATTGAACATCTTAACGAGGAGCCATGAATTGCCGTTAACTCTACTAATGAACAATTAGGAAACCAAGTAAATTAAAAAAAAAAGGACGAAACTTTCCCCCAAATCTCAAGTTAACAGAATAACTTCTTCTTTTTTTATTTTTTTTCCTCAACCAACATACAAATCCAATTGATCACACAAAAAGGACAAAGAAAAAAGAGATTCAACCTTTTCCCTTTTCCCCTTTAATTCTTCCCCATTTAATCAACCCACATCCCCCAGCAACCAAACAGATAATTTCAACTATAATTATAAAATTAAAAAAAAAATAACTAATGAAGATGTGAACGTAACTTTACCAATGAAAATGCTGATCTCAAATCAATGTGATTCACTGGTGGAAAATTGAAGATTCAATCAATTTTAGAACTCAGTATATTCGAATCTCTTTCTTCTTTGCTAAATCTATCAACAAATTTCTCGTTGACGTCTCATGTCGAAAAAGGGACACAGACAGCTCAAAATGAGATGGTTTTATTACTTTTATTATTTTTGCACTATCATCCCCAATGTTCTTGGATATTCCTGTATAGATACCTACCATTTTGCCCTCTTTTCAACTTTTACGTAGACAACAAATAGCAGGTTGCAGATTTGGATAAACATATTTTTAATACCTAGTGTATGAATTGTTTGATTATGATATATCATCGTAATAATGAACCTAAACAACACGAATATATACAGATAATCGATTTTCATGAATTTGGACATATTGTATTGTTATTTTTTTGATTTTAAAGAGCGTAAAAATGAGTGAGTTGATACAAAATCTGAATCGTAATACTTGTTACCACATAGTTACTCATATATTTAATAATTTATAATTATAAACAACGTATATTAAGATTGATTGCTATTAATTTGAAATTGAAGTGTTGTTGATTGATTATTCTATTAAGAATAAATGTTTATTTGTGATCTTTTTTCATCGGTAAATTGTGCAACCGAAGAATTCTCTTATATAGTGTCACTTATTAAGCATTTTCTAATAAATCCTCAAAATAATGGACCTAAACAAGACGAATATATACAAAGAATTGATTTTCATGAATTTGGACATATTATATTGGTTGATTGTTTGAGAAGTTTTATCTTGTGTCTCACACTAGTTGTATGATGCTCCTTTTTATCTCACATAATTGTGGACCCCAATCTTACACTTTTGGGTCCACAAAATTCTGGGTCCACAAAACTGTGAGACAAAAAGTTGACTCATACAATTACTATAAATTGCATGAGACACAAAATAAAATTTTCAGTATTTTCTTGACTTTTTCTGGTGTTAGTTAATATCTGAGGCCATTAATGAGAACTTTTTCCTTTTAAGTTTTGTGAAGGAAAAGATTTTGCCATTAAATTTAAGTGTCACAATCATATACAATGAGGACGGCTCATAACTCACTCAATAATGTTGTATGAGTTGCAGGCATAATCTTTACAACTCATTTTATACTTACCACGTTTTGTTTTCCAATAATAGTGCATTCCAATAATGTTTTCCATTGCCAGAATTTAGAACTTAAACTCCTTCAATATATAAATTTTGTATTAATAATTTACACCAAACCATACATATTATAGCTTCATGTCAATAGAATACTGGATTTGTCGTACTGTCTAGTGAAGACTGAAGCACAAGCGTCAAAATACACAGTATAATTCGTATGAGTCACACTAGTCTGAAATGACAGAGAAATAAATTTACAATATCATTATAGTTTTATTAACTTGAACGAAAAACAAGATAATAAATTTTAGACACCGAAATACATAACTCTGTTAATTTGAACAAAGTTAGAGGTAGGTGTACAAAGGAAACCGACAAATCGCACCAACCTGATAATCCGAGTCAAATCAGGAAAAAAAACTCAATCATGATTTGGTTTGGTGTTGGGAAAAAAAATCCGACTATAATTGGTTTGGTTTGGTTTGGTTTTAATTAAAGAAAGTCAAACCGAAACCAAACCAACCAGACATTACATATATAGAAATTTTAGATATATTTAATATATAAATATATTTATTATGATGTAATTTATAAACATTTCTTAAATATATTGAATATTTTAGGATAATGCCATGACACATCTCATATTTTGTATTATTTTCTTGAAAAATACTTTATGTAGTTGTATCTTTCTAGTATTAAAGAAATATTTTGAACACAATTTATATATTTTGTTCTACGAAGATTTTACTAGAAAAAAATTCAAAAAACTCCGAATAACCCCAAAACCCGAAAAAAACGAGATAAAAAAACTCGAGTTTTATTGGTTTGGTTTGATCTTTAGATTTAATAATCCGACACAACTGCTTTGGTTTGGTAATTGTAAAATCCGAACCAACCCGACCTATTACACCCCTAGTTAGAGGTAGAAAATTCACATAAGTATCTGGCTACAGATTAACTTGAACAAAAGTGAAGTCTACTTTGGTGGAGTTTCTACAAAGCATAAGCAGCAGATTCTGCAGCAATTAGGCTTCCCAGCTGGAGAATTCCCATTCAAATACCTTGGAGTTCCATTATCAACAAAGAAACTCAGTATACTGCACTGGCAACCTCTTATTGACAAGATGATTGCAAGGATCACTTCTTGGACACCGAAGATAGTGTCCTATGTAGGGAGGGTACAGTAAACGCAGAGTGTTTTGTTTGGAATTCAGGCTTTTTGGGCTTAGTTATTTGTGATACCAACCTAGGTGGGTAAATTGATTAAAGAAATATGCAGATCTTATATTGGTCAAGTGACAATGTAATCACAAAAAAAAAAAAAACTTTGATTGCAGGGGATATAATATGTCTGCCCAAGGATGGAGGAGGACTCAATATCACTAACCTAAGAATTTGAAATCATGCAGCAATAGCCAAAATTTGTTGGGATCTGGCACATAAGCAAGATAAATTGTGGATTCGATAGATTCACACCTACTATATCAAGGGGCATAAGTTCACCAATTAGACAACATCACAACAAGCTTATTGGATGGTCAGGAAAGTGTTTGAGGCTAAGGCGGTTCTAGAGAATCAACAATATACGCAATTACTCAAGAAAAGCTTAATCCGACAAATATACTTGACTTTGCTTGATGATTACAGTCGAGTGAAATGGAAAAGCTTAGTGTTTAACAATGCAGCGCGACCAAAAGCTAAATTCTCAATGTGGCCCATGATGCATGGGAAGCTATTAATTTCTAATAGGTTGTGTGAATTGGGACTCAATGAGGATACTCGATGTGTGCATTGCCAAAGGCAGGAGGAAAATAGAGAACACTTATTTTGAAGTGTGAATACACTAATAGTGTTTGGACGAATACACCAATACTGTTTGGACCAAACTACTTCAATGGATGCAACTTCAATACCCTAGAACCATTGATTGGCAGCAGCATAACCGGTGGATCATCGCCGATTCTAAATGTGAATCTCAGCAGGCATAAGTGTCAAAATGGTATTTGTAGAAGCTATGTATCAGATTTGAATTGAAAGGAACCTCAGAGTTTTTGAAAAAAGAAGCACACAATGGGAAATTATTGCAAAGGAGGTTGCTTACATATGCAACGTACGAGTGCTACCTAGAGCCAGAGTCTATCTGCATAGTCTTCAGTCTGAATAGGTTATTTTGTCCTTCCGAAATTTCTTTAATAGATAAATATTAGAACTTAATCGGAAATGGTTGTGTAGTATTCTATAGTCGCTTGATGAGATAGTTAGCTACATGAGCTTAGCTATAGGAATGTAAATATTTCTTTGGTGACTAATAAAAATAAGTTAGTTATAAAGAGAAAAAAAAAGCAGTACGAAGATGTTATTACTTACACGGTCTTTTTGTAATAGTTGGTTAAGAAATTGAAAGGAAATGAAAGGACAAGAGAGTAAAACTTCTATATTATTATTCTAAGGTATGTGTATATGCTTCTGAAATAAAACACAATGAAGATTAAATGTTTTGTATAGTCAAATTAGTGATTTTTACCGAACGAATGTGAAACATCAATGTACTTGTTACTATTTTGTGGCAACACAATCGATCCAAATCCAATCCACCTTACTACACCAACAAGTCAACTCGATAGATAAAATTGTCATACCATGAGCAAACATTATCTTTTTTTTTTTTTTTTGTCAACTGTTTTTCTTTCTATTTAAATTGCTCACCACACATATGAGACGCATAGAAAGGGGAGATATGGAATTGATTTCCACCTAGATTTTCCGCAAAAATAAAAATAAAATTGGCCTATCTTTACACAAAATGCTATAGTTACCTTAAATCAATGTTGTTATGACTGTTACTTAAAAAATTAGTGTTGTGGGATTATTACATGTTCCTTAGAAACACATATATCAGTTATCACATATTTGATCTAACTCAATCATATAAAATGCCACGTAAGCTCGATCTTCGGTTAGTGATATTTAAAACATATATAATTTGAACATATTCATGTATGTGCATGAAAATTCTTGGAATTAAGAGGTCACGAACATATGTCTATGCAGGTATAAGACCTTATTTGTTTGCATTTAACGAAAGTCTGAATTTTAATCGTTCAAATCTCAGACATTGAGTGCGTTTGTTTTTAAAGTCTGAATCATAATTATTCAGTTCTTGATCATTAAGTGTGTTTGTTTTTTTTACTTCACAACCACTTATTGAGTCTGAATAGGTCTGTATGATTAAAATCTATAACGGAGACTTAATTTCATTAAGATCCTATCAGATATTCATTATTAACTGCTGTCACCGCCTACCATTATCAACTACCACCATGCCACCACCACCACCATACTCAACCACCACCACCCCCACCACCACCACCTCCACAACCACTACGCCACCATTATCGACCATCACCACCCACTATCCTCACCACTCCGATCACCATATATCATTTCACCCACAATCAACACGCATCCATCTCAACTACCACAACTGACCACCCTATCACCATCAACAACTACATCCGGCACTATCCATCATTATAACCTACCACTACCCACCCACCACTTTCCTCAGTCATAACTACTACCACTACCCGCCATTATTAACTATCATCATCCACTGCCATCATCCTCAATCATAATCTCCACCGCTACCAATCATTACTAGCTACTAGCATGAACCACCATCATCAACCAAAACTATCACCAAACACGGCCTCTTGTCGACATTCACCTGTTAGCCATCACCACCAACAACTATCGTATTTAAAAAATTATATATTTTATTGATAGAATTTTAGATTAGTTATTATTTCATTTAAATGTTATGTTTATTAAATTTCAAATAAAGATAAATTTTATATATTCAGATGTTAAAAGTTAAACAGTCTTAATTATTTCTATTCAGATCTTAATACACATCTTAATATATTCAGATGTGTATTTATATTCACATGTCTTAATCTTAATACACATCTTGATATTCAGACGTGTATTCAGATTCAGACGTCTTAATCTTTAAAAAAATAAAAGAGGCCTAAGTGTCTATTTCCTCTTAATCCTAACAATATTACTAGTAAATATTTTGATCTTCATACTCCAAATCGCGAGCGAAGTATAAATAGCTCTCAAAATGAATGGTCTTGAATTTTTGTCTCCGTTTGCCTTATGAACAGAACTTCAAATTTAACAAGTATTGCCCTTCGTATGTCGTCCTAAGGGCAACACTTTTAACTTTTGACCTTCAAAATTCTACCCATAGAACAAGCAAAGGTCGAAAGCTAAAGACCAAACCAAAACGTCTCATATTTTTTCCTTTTTTTTGGCAAATCTCTCCATCAAATCAATATATTTATTTTTGGCTAAAAAATATGTAATGTAGTGTCACGACCCAAAATCCACTAAGGGTCGTGGTGGCGCCGGACACCGCTGTCAGGCCAGCTAATTAGATTACCGATATAAAAATTCTTTTTAAATACATCAAATTCCAGAAATTTCCTTCCATTTTCACAAATAAAAAGGTTTTGCTTCAATTCAAATTAACAATAACAATTAAATTAAACCTTTCGAAAACCATCCCAAAACCCGGTGTCATAAGTGCATGAGCGACTACTGATAATGAAATAAAATACAACCTCTGTCCGGAATACAGTGGACAGGAAATAAGTAATCAAAGTACAGAAAGGAACTACACTAGCTGCAGGTCGCCTCGCAATTTGC